>JAVXUP010001910.1:0-177762 GCA_033070095.1 Escallonia herrerae | reverse complement strand
CATATGGCAAGGTGATGCATCTGTTGGATGAGTGGTGTTGGCAACTTCCGGTGTCGTACGTGCTGGCAGGTTTGGTTCGGGTGCCGCTCATTCACTTCGAAGAATGTGAGTTTCAGATGCCCGATCGAGCTATGAAGCAAGCTGGCTGTCCACAAGGGATACCAAAACCCGCTGTAGACATGCGGCCATACAGGGGTGGTCGAGGGCCGAACTTCGAGGTGGCTGATGCCTTGATTTTGTTGGGTGACGAGGTGCACCAGTGGAATACCTGGCAGGAAACGTATGATAGCCTTGTATCGCTGAAGCACGACGGCATTAGTACTGAGGAATACTTACAGTGGTTTCTCAGGGTGACGCGCACGAGGGTGAATCGCCCTTCCCAGGTGAAGAAGACATCGTACGCGCCACGTGAGGTCTATGACCAGTTCTGGGCATTGGCCATTGTAAGTCATGCTAGTGTTGTTTGATAATTTATTTGCGCACCTTATCGACCATTTGTCAAATATGATTAGCCATATTTTCTATGCATGTTTTTTAGGTTGACCAGGGCATTGAGGTGTTCAAGCAGCTGGAGTCGTTTGACTGGTTTGTCGCGCAGGCTCCTGACAATCTTAAGAGGTCCATTGAGAAGTACAAGACTGAAGTTCAAAACTTTAGTCTTGCGTACCGGGGTTACGAAGGGGAGCCGTCTAGTCGCCCTCGTCCTGAAGCGTACGACTATCAGCCCCAGAGTCAGGTGTGGGAGTCGTCTGGTCGCCCTCTTCCTGACGCGTACAACTATCAGCCCCAGAGTCAGGTGTGGGAGCCGTCTGGTCGCCCTCCTCCTGACGCGTACGACTATCAGCCCCAGAGTCAGGTATGGGAGCCATAGTCGCTTGCCTCCAAACGCATACGACTCTCAGTGCCAGAGTCAGGTTCCCCAAGTAGGAATCCAGGCCTCGCGCCCAAGCTTTCGGTCGGACAAAGGACAAGCGACGAAGCCATTGAGGTCGGACAAGATGGCTTGGATCGACCGGCACTACTTCGGGCATGAGCCTGTCAATTCAGCAGACTTTCCCCTTGCGACATTCCTAGGTCATGAGGATATCAGAACGTTGGCGCCGGAGACAGATCTTTCAAATTTTGTCATGAACGCTTACATAGAACTGCTCCGGATTAGAGAGCAACGTTTTAACCGTTCTGAATATCTGAAGCTTAACATGTATCCCACTCATTTTGTGGAATTAACGGTGA
Source organism: Escallonia herrerae (assembly GCA_033070095.1). Classification (NCBI taxonomy): domain Eukaryota; kingdom Viridiplantae; phylum Streptophyta; class Magnoliopsida; order Escalloniales; family Escalloniaceae; genus Escallonia; species Escallonia herrerae. The sequence goes on along the minus strand of JAVXUP010001910.1, from coordinate 176,529 downwards.
GAGAATTCACAGAATGGAGGCGAGGGGGCGGCAGGAGTAAGTGGAAACCAGGTCGAAACGTGTTAGGCATGATGAACGCAGACTATCAATGTCCCGCTGCTGATGCGAACCTTATCATGATACCCTGTCATCATGCAAACCACTGGTTCCTATTAGTTCTCCATCCAGCGTTCAGAACGGTTCACATATACGATAGCCTAAGGGAGGACGAGCCTGGACAGCTGCTGGCACAGATGTACAACGAGTACATCACTTTAGTGGTTAGTATTTATTTTTTGACCTTGGCTCATAGTATATTGTTCTTGTCTCATAGGCTTGATTCTCGTTTTTATTGTTGGATGCAGACTACTGTCCTCTCGCTAGCATGCGGACGGCCACAGGGTGACCCTTGGACGGTCGTGATGATAAAGGACCGACCAAAGCAATATAACGGTCACGATTGCGGGATTTACGTCCTCAAGTACATGGACTACATTGCTCGCTCGGAAGTGCTCAAACACTCCTCGTGGACTAGGAAGGATGCCTTGACGTTTAGGTATAGGATAGCCTGGGAGCTGAAAAAGAATGAAGCTAGACGCCTTCATTACCATTATCCTGACGTGCGTGGCTAGCTGCTGTGATGTTACAAAAAACTGTACCAAAAAGAAATGTACATAATTTTTCGCATGCTATGAATTTGGCGCTAAAATGTGCGCGAATATACCTTTCATATGACGGCATTCGAAAAAAAGTGACAAAAAAAATTACAACTTTTTTCGGAAGCTATCAAATGGGGCCTAAAGTGTGCCCGAATAGGCCCTTCCTAGGAAAACTCAAAAATTAATGTGTCTCGTTTTTCGCCGAAAGTCTTACAAATGGGCTAACTAGCGTGCCTGAAGTGCAATGAGCGGAAAAAAGTGACAAAAAAAATTACAACTTTTTTCGGAAGCTATCAAATAGGGCCTAAAGTGTGCCCGAATAGGCCCTTCCTAGGAAAACTCAAAAATTAATGTGTCTCGTTTTTCGCCGAAAGTCTTACAAATGGGCTAACTAGCGTGCCTGAAGTGCAATGAGCGGAAAAAAAGTGACAAAAAAAATTACAACTTTTTTCGGAAGCTATCAAATGGGGCCTAAAGTGTGCCCGAATAGGCCCTTCCTAGGAAAACTCAAAAATTAATGTGTCTCGTTTTTCGCCGAAAGTCTTACAAATGGGCTAACTAGCGTGCCTGAAGTGCAATGAGCGGAAAAAAAGTGACAAAAAAAATTACAACTTTTTTCGGAAGCTATCAAATGGGGCCTAAAGTGTGCCCGAAAACGGAGTTACCAAAACTATCAATAATCCACAAATCAAATCACAAATTAAAGATTGCACAAACCAAATCACAAATTTAAACATTATAAAAGTTCAATTTATACAACTGAAACATTAACCCTAACACTCTTCCTCATCATCGTCCTCCTCGACCATACTGCCAGGTTCGATACCTAACACTTTATAATGGTTTCTCTTGTCATGATCAGTCATCTTATTACACAACGCACACTTTCGTAATTTTTTTTGACCCGTTGCTTCTTCAATCGGATTCTTCATGCGTATTGCTCGTTTTCGCCCTTTTGTTTGAGAAATAATTGGATCAAAAATGTCGTCCTCCTCACCTTGTAGGTCAGTGCCGTCAATGACTGGCTGTTTGGCTCGATTGAATCTACCGCCTGGAGTTGTCCGAGTAGTCGGAGTGTCCACAGTTTCTGGTAATGCCATCCTAAACTGTGCATGCTTAGCCTTATCCCGTGCGGCTGCTTCAACTTGATACCTGTACCCATCAAATGTCGACGCTGCATCCATTGATAAACCGTGCATGATGTTACAAAGGTGATTATATCGCAGCGTCTCAGATTGCTCGAAATCAACTGAAACATTGGGCACGTAAGGAATGTGACCGTGGACTCTGTTGGCTTCCTTCGTCCACCGTTCCAAGATATACGGTGGAGGGATTTCACTAGCATTCTTGGCGCTCAAAACCCTCAACGCGTGTCGACAAAGTATACCTTTATGCTCAAACAGTTGACAGTTGCAATTAACCAACCCGGTGTCCTTACAAACTGCTACGGTAAAATGTCGTCTGGTCCTCGGAGCCGACGAAGAGCACGGATTGGCGAAGTTCGTCACATTTGTCAAAGCATAAACCTTGATATCTCTGGTGGAATACTCGTGCAACTTTGTCATGCCATATTGATTCGACTTTAGTAGTTCCTCTTGAAACTGTCGAAACATTTCCTTGGTATAGACTTGAGCCGCATGAGCCTCTAAAGGTGAATAAACTAGTATAGCTCTTTCTTTGCAAACTGTAGCCGCGTCGGCTTCTCTCTCACGGTACAATTGCCTGTCAACGGCTTTCTGCATCTCTAGTACGAACTCCGCTATACTTGAAGACTGGCCTACGTACCCATCAAAGAATGAATTCATAGCTTCGCTTCTCGAGGTCGTAGTCATTCCGGCTGCAAAAAACTTCTTGGTGTAGGCACCGACCCACTGTGTCTTGATCTCATACAACGATTGTAACCATTCGTGATTGTGCAAATAGTAAGTATCCATTAACGTGGCCCACCTCTCCTCGAACACGTCTACCGTCAACGATTTCTTCACACATGTATTAAAGTCAGTCTTGAATGACGGATGGTTTGCATATACATGGTGAAGCCGTTCGGGATATTTGTTGCTTATGTGCCATGTGCACAGGCCATGGTGAGTATCTGGAAGGACCTTAGCGATTGCATTTTTCATTGCCAGATCTTGGTCGGTGATGATGGTCTTTGGAGGAATATGATACATTGCTTGAAGCCACGTTTCAAATAACCACGTAAATGACTCCTCCGTCTCATCCCTAAGCAGGGCAAAGCCAAACGAGATTGACTGATAGTGGTGGTTCACCCCGGTGAACGGAGCAAAAGGCATAGAGTACTTATTGGTGCGGTATGTGGTGTCAAACGTCACAACATCCCCAAAATTTTGGTAAGCAGCTCTAGAACGGGGGTCCGCCCAAAATATAGTACTAATGCGGTTCTCATCATCCAGTTGGAGACTGTAAAAAAATCCAGAATTCTCACTCTGAAGGGACCTGAAGAGATCAAGTGTAGTTTGAGAATCACTCTTACCGAAAGACTCTCTCCTCTGAGCACGAAGTTCATTTCGAAGGTCTACTTCGTTGAAACTCAACTTGTCAATCCCCCCAACCTGGCTTGAGAAAACCCCCATCATCTTAGAAGGTGGAATTTTAGCCTCGGCCATTGTAAAAATTAGTTGTCTGTGTGCCGCGCTTATTTCTCGGTGTTGATGAATTTGACCAATCTTACTGGGGTCATCAACTGATGATTATGGCTCAACTCCACTCCTGTGACAACCCAATGGTTTTCATTTTTTCGGTGTACTGCATACACATGGGCCTTGCAGCCGGTACCCGGAAATGTGTCCCGTTTTCTTTGTCTTGTTGTCCCTTCGTCACTGATCCGAACGACCGGAGTTACATGCGGTGCTCCTCTATGACACTCAAATAGTCTTGCACAAATTTGATCTGTATTCGCCCGTTTTCTAGTCGTCTTAGTTCTAATACCGAAACCTATCGTTTTCGAATATGCTCTATAGTATGCTTCAACTTCGTCCAGTGCTTGAAAAACTTGACCAACGTAAGGTGGATCAGAACCTTCACAAAAATTATTTCCTCCAGTTGCATCCATATTTATACTGTAATCTAAAAAATAAAAATTATATCATTCTCAACAAGTCATAGATTTAAATAAAAGAAGAATAAAATTTATTTAAACCACCGTCTTTCGGGAAATTTGGTATAATGTAAAATTAGCAAAATAGCCCCCGATGAGCGGCAAATTACCGAAATGCCTCCGGGGGTTCATTATCACCCTAACGCCCCAAATCAGCTTCAAAACAACCTTTCAGGTGCTTTGCTTACATTTCTGGACTAAGAAATCCTTTGAAAAACTTAACGCTGCAAATTTACGAAAATACCCCTATCGGGGATGCGAATTACCAAAATGCCCCCTGACAAAAAAAATCTGAAAAGTGCTTTGAAATGGAATTTTAAGCTTCCTGAATTCACTCTTTAAAATAACTTTTCAGGTGTCTCACACCCTTTCCTGAACTAAAAGTTATTTTAAGCACAAATTTGTGTAATGTAAAATTAGCAAAATAGCCCCCGGGGGTTCATTGTCACCCTAACGCCCATCAAACCAGCTTCAAAACAACCTTTCAGGTGTTTTACTTACATTTCTGGACCGAAAAACTTTTTTTCGGGAAAATTACCAAAACACCCCTCGCGGGGGGGGCAAATTACCAAAATGCCCCCTGGCTTCAGAAAATATCAAAATTGCTTTAAAAAGCTATTTTAAGCTTCCTGAGTTCATTCTTGATCTAAAACGTATTTTACGGATTTTTCGCCTAAAAATCCCGAACCGGTGTCCGGATCGAGCGCTTAAAAGCCCGTTCGGCCAAAAAATTAGCTAACGGCTTCGGAATGGCCCGAATTCCTGGGGAATGGAACTTCCCAACACCCTAGGGTTCTCATAAAAGTTTCGTACGAAATCGCGCTGTCTTGATATTTTAAATTACACTGCAAAGTTACAAGGTTGCGCGTATCAGTTAACCCCTTTCTAGTCTTTGAAAAAATCTGAAATTTTTACCTGATACAGATCTTTTGAAAATAACTAGGGTCTCTGTTTTGTATTTTGGCAAAATCTAGCTCTAGCTATTTTTTATAAATTCGTGAAAAAACTGTCTAATTAAGTTTTCACCTTTAGCGACAATTACGCCCCGCAATCAGCTGCAAAACAACATTTCAGGCGTTTTACTTACATTTCTGGACTTAAAAGTCCGTTGGAAAACTTTTTCGGGAAAATTACCAAAATACCCCTCTCGGGGTGGCAAATTACCAAAATACCCCCTGGCTTCAGAAAATATCAAAAGTGCTTTAAAATGCTATTTTAAGCTTCCTGAGTTCATTCTTGATCTAAAAAGTATTTTACGGATTTTTCGCCTAAAAATCTCGAACCGGTGTCCGGATCGAGCGCTTAAAAGCCCGTTCGGCCAAAAAATTAGCTAACGGCTTCGGAATGGCCCGAATTCCTGGGGAATGGAACTTCCCAACACCCTAGGGTTCTCATAAAAGTTTCGCGCGAAATCGCGCTGGCTTGATATTTTAAATTACACTGCAAAGTTACAAGGTTGCGTGTATCAGTTAACCCCTTTCCAGTCTTTGGAAAAATCTGAAATTTTTACCTGATACAGATCTTTTGAAAATAACTAGGGTCTCTGTTTCGTACTTTGGCAAAATCTAGCTCTAGCTATTTTTTATAAATTCGTAAAAAATTCTATTTCTGACGCCCTAAAAAATCGCTATTTTGGAATTTTTCGAATGTAATACCCCGATTTGTCAAAACGTAATTTTGACGCCCTAAACACGAATTTTAGACTATTGTAAGAACAATTTAAGCGTAACACAATTTAAACAATCAATTGGTAAGAACAAATTGAAAAATACTTACTTGTTTTAACTTGATATATTTCAAGAAAAATCCACCGATCTTCTAGCGGTTATCCACCGATCTTCTAGCGTAAATTTTTTTTGTTTGTATGTAGGTGAGATAGGGAGAATGAGGAGGGTGGAAGAAATGATTCGGGGAGGAGGGATTTTATAGAGAGAAAAGTGAGAGAGGAAGAGAAGAACCGTGAGTGAACAGCAGGGAGGGGGAGGGGGGAATGACACGTGGGGGTGGGGGGGTAGGGTGGTAATGACACGTGGGGGAAGAGGGGGTTCACGGGTGGGGGAAGGGGGGTTCACGGGTGGGGGAAAAGGACATAGGGTGGGGGCCACGGGGTGGGGGGCAAGGGGTGGGGGGCAAAGGGGGTGACGCGTGGGGGGGCAAGGGGGTGGGGTCACGGAAGGCAATAATGCTAACCGCATGTAGGAGTTGCGGTTGGGCATTATTGCCACCATTTTCTCACGAGTTTTTCATTTTCTCGTGATATTTTCGTGAATTTCTCATAGTATTTTCGTCCTTTTTCGTCCCTTTTCGTCCCTTTTTGCGCCACGTGGCCAACCGCTGCTCTTACCTGCGGTTCGGTGGAGAAATTGTTATTTCTCCACCGGTAGATGTGGATCGGTCCCCATATATATATATATATATATATATATATATATATATATATATATATATATATATATATATATATATATGACATATAATTTTTATTTTGGGCTAATTACACCCATGTCCCTAAGGTTTGGGGGTAATTACACGCGAGGACACAAAGTTTCAAAATGTAACATACGTGACCAAAAATGTTAAAAAAAGTAACACTTTTATCCAACCGTCAGTATTCCGTCCAAAAAGTATAATTTAGTCATTACGTATTTTGAAAATGGCAATACTACCCCTGTACAGTATATCGTCACAAAAAGTATAATTTTCTCTCTCCACAATTTAAACCCTAAATCTGAAGTCACCGCCGGCAGCCTCCCTCCGCCGCCCCATGCCGCCAGCAGCCCCCCTCCCCACCACTGCCGGCCACAAACTCAACTGATCAGATCACCATGACCCAACAACGGGCCACCACCGTAGGCACCAGTCTCCTACTCGACGCCTTTCACCATTTTCGGCGAGGCAGATGGCCAACAACGGCCACTGCTATTCTTCACCGGCGATTGCCACCAACCAAACACCAATGTACATCCCCATCGATCGGCCCACCCATGGCCGGCGACAGCACAACCACAACTGCTCGCTTCCACAGATCGGCCCACCCACCGTCGCTGTCGGAGCAGACCCACCACCAGGCATCGATCGCACCTGTGGGCGCGATGGTGCAAGCCCATCGTGGTGGTGATGGCGCTGTCTTGCTGGTGGTCACGGTGGCGCACATCTCGATGGAGGAGGCCGGTGTCACGACGTAGCTCGGTGATGCTTGCGATCTAGGACAGCGCGGGGTACGGAGGTCTGGCAACCGCGACAGGCAGGTATGGCGACCGCGATCTTGCGGCGCCGGTGCCTCGCCGGAGGGCCTGCTACTACGCTGACGGGGAAGGAGAAGGCAGACGGCGTGGGGGGGGTGTGGGTACTGGGTGTGGGGAGAGGAAGAGGCAGACGCGTGGGGGGGTGGGGTGGGGGAGCGAGGGGGTGGGGGTGGGTGCTGGGTGTGGGGAGAGGAAGAGGCAGACACGTGGGGGTGGGGTGGGGGCGCGGGGGGGTGGGGTGGGTGCTGGGTGTGGGGAGAGGAAGAATAAACAGTAAATTAAGTGGGTAATTGATTTTAAAGTCAGGGGCAATCAAGTCTTTTTGTTAAAACCGTTAAGTATTTTTGTATTCCGTTTATCAATGGACATAAGTGTTACATTTTGAAACTTTGTGTCCTCGCGTGTAATTACCCCCAAACCTCAGGGACATGGGTGTTATTAGCCCTTTTATTTTTTTTTCTTCAGTTTATAAAACATAATTGTTTTTTTAAAACTCTCATTTAAGAGTTTTGAGTTTTGAGTTTAATTTTTATTTTCAGATCACCACCAGCAGCTACCGCCCACAGCCTACCGCTGGCCATTGACAGCCTCTACCGAATATGTTGGTGACAGGCAGCCACAACCGGCCACCGTCGCTGGCCACCTCCACGCCCCGCCACCACCACCCAAACCCACCACCAAAGAAAAAAAACTCAAAATAAAAACTGAGTAATCAATCACCCAAAAGAAAAAACTCAAAATAAAAACTGAATAATCAAAACCCATTTATTTTTATAATAAATACAAACTAAATTAGTTTTGATTTTTATTTTTTTTGAAACAGAAAAAATTAAAACAAGAAGTGATTTCAAACGATACCTAAGACTTAGATTTAGACCTCAACATCTTATAGCTCGTTTGTGAGTCTTGAGAAGAGAAAAGAAAAGGAAGGGAGAGGAGAGAAATAAAGAGAAGGAAATATATTTTTCCTTATTCTTATTTGTGAGTTTAAAAGGAGTTCAAAAGAAAAGAAAATATACAACATTATTTATATATACTTATACATTAATGTGCTAATTCAAACAAAGACTTTAAGTTTGAACGTAACTAAGAACATGATTCAAATTAAGACTCTAATTAACATGAAAAACGAGTCAGAAAAATCTTACAAACCCATTCACATGAACTCGTGAACAAAATTTTCAAAATCAAAACTGAAGCAAGCTTATACATTCTAAGGGCCTGAAAATTCAAAAGAACGAATTTGTGACACTTACCAGAGATTGGAGGAGATGAAGTTAGCCACCACTTCTACTACTTCTTTTTGTTTGTTTACAATAAATTGTGTGATAAGTTTTTGTAAGAAATTCGAGGACCTAATAATTCAATCATCATAATCTCAATGGTAATATATGCATTTTAAAAATATTACTTATAAGATTTTTCTTTCTATATGTTTCTTCCCAATTTTGGGAGGAAAGAATTAGAGAAAAAAGAGGCCAAACTTTCCTCCATTTTTTCTCCTTAAAAAAACTCACAGACTAGATAAAAGGAATAAATTGAGCCACTTTCCTTTCTTTTTCTTTCTTTTCTCTCCTGAAAAACAACTCGCAAACATGCTAGTAATCCCCCGCTAAATTCTTTGATCTAGCATAAATGAAATTGCAATTAGAGTCGAGTATGGTTACTTTATTTTGGGCGTCAACTTAGTTACTTAACTCACAATTATTTCAAAAAACTTGCCCCTTGGGCAATCCAATCTTTAGGTTTTGTTAAGACGAAATCCATTAAACAATTTCTAATGTGACATTTACGTCATACGAATCTCAAAATACTTCATGCTCTCTCTCTCTCTAGGAGTGCAACTTGAGTCGGACAACTCATGCCAACCCGTAAAATTTGGGTGTGAGCTTACTTCTACAGAGATTGTGATGGACGTAAGCACAAAACTTTGAGCCCATAATTATTATGGACTAGGTATAAGCAAATGTCATTAAATACTCGCTTAGCCTGTCAAAAATTCAGCCCGTCCAACTTTTTTATCACATAAATTATGTGTATAGATATTATGTGTACAAGATATGTATTCTATTTTCTTTTGTCTTTAAAATGCTCTAAGAAAATGGGTTTAGAGACCTTTGAAAACCTTTTTTCTTTGGCTTTATTTCTTATTGCAGAAATAGACTTCTAAAGATGTTTCAAGACTCTTGTCTTTGTTTTATCTTTTTTTCTTAAACACATTGTTTTCCTTAAACATGTTGTTTTCATGCTTATATTGAAACCCTCTTTAAGATTTTACTATAATTTTTGTCATTATAGTAGACTTAAGATGGTAATTAATACACTTAAAAATTAAGTAAATCAAAACAGAAGAAAAGGGGCTCCAGAGAAAATGAGACAACACAGAAAATTAAAGAGAGAGAATATCTTGGGAAGGGGGACTTTGATTTTCTTTTTCCAGTTATTCCATGTTACCATATTATTATGAGATGAACCAATTACATAGGAAAAGATGTGCCACATAAATCTGTTTTATAACATTTTATCATAATGACGGTCCTACCTATTACGTAATCGCTCTAGATATATATATATATATATATATATATATATATATATATATATATATATCTGTGTGTGTGTGTGTGTGTAAAGAACACGATAACCAAACAAGAGAACTCAAATTCACTTTGCACAAGTTAGATTTACGACTCTCCACTCACGTGGTATCTCTGAATTGTTTGCTTTCACAAAGAATGGCTCTTCTCTCATTACCTTAAACACACACTACTAGAAAAAAGGTTTTTAACGAAGAATTTTTAGCGACAGAAGCAATTCCATCGCTAAAAGACGCTTTCAGGGACGGAATGTACAGTCTCTAAAAATCCGGCAAAAAACACTTTACCGAGGGGGAGTTCCGTCGGTAAATATTTTTACCGACTTATTTTTCCCAATGGTTTTTTAGCAACGGAATCTCCATCGGTAAAAGTTTTAGCAAATTTGTAATTTCGGCCAGATTTTTAAATATATGTATTCTGTCGCTCAATATTTAGCGCTAAAAATCTCCGCCGCTTAAAGTCAAAATACTATTGACTTTTATTGATGGACTTTTAGTGACGGACCATTCCGTCGCTAAAAGTCCTGTAATAAAATCCCAGTCCCCCCATTTTTCTCTCTCCCCGTTTTCTCTCTCAGTTTCTCACTCACTCTCTGATTTCATCCCTCCGACAACCCCTTCCCCTGGCGACGCCCCCCCCCCCCCCCACCACCCAATGACACTGTGACTTCTCCCAAGCCCTCCACTGCAGTGCTACCACCACCGCCGTCGTCGTCGCACCACCACCTCCTGTAAGCTCCATTTTACCCTATGTTATTTTAATGCATGTGTTTAATTCATCTAAGTGTAATTGAATTTAATTTGTTATGATGTGTAGTGTAATTTAATTTAATTTGTTATAATGTACAGTGTAATTGTATGGTTTGTTATAATTTTGTTATAATGTTTAATTGTACTAGGAGTTTAATTAAATCCTAATTAAGCCCTAATTAATACGAAGTAGCATTAATTGAACCCGATTAACCATAATTAACCCTAATTAGCATTAATTAGTCCTACTTAGTCATAATTAACATAATTTAGTCCTAATTATTCTAAGTAAACTCTAATTAGGTCTAATTAACACTAATTGGCCCTAATTAATACTAATTAACTTCAATCGAACCCGATTAACCCTAGTTAGCCCTAAGGAACCCTAATTAACTCTAAGGAACTTCTAATTAACCCTAGTTAACCCTACGTAATCCCTAACACATCTTGAAATAACCTTAGTTAACCCTAATTAATCTAGTTAAACACTAATTACCAAATTAATCCTAATTAGCCTCGATAAACCCTAACTAAACCATAATTAACCCTAGTTAACCTAATTACGGTTAATTAAAGTAAACCTCGATAAACCCTAACTAAACCCTAATTAACACTAATTAGGCCTATTTAATACTAATTAATCCTAAGAGAACCTGATTAACCCTAATTAGCCCTGAATAACCCTAATTAATCTAGTGAAACCCTAATTACCCAAATTAACCTTAATTAGCCTCGATAAACCCTAACTAAACCCTAATTGACCCTAATTAACCTAATTACCCTAATTAAATCCTAATTAGCCCTAATAAACCCTAACTAAATCCTAATTAGCCCTACTTCTTAACCTATTTAAACCCTAATTACCCTAATTATCCAATTAACTCTGATAAGCCTATATACAACTCTAACCCTAACTAAACCATAAACCTCATCAAAATCATAGATGACACAATATCAACTCCATGATTGAACTCCATATTCCACTGAGAAACATGAGTACATCGGCTGCCCACATTAGAAATATTCTTTGTTATTTTGTGGCGTCCATTGATAGCGAGTTAGTTACAATTCGTTGTCAACGAATTTGAAAGTGAATCATTTTGGTTATGGCATGTTCTTGGAAATTAACCTGATGATTCCATTTTTCAAATTTCAGAAAGATAGTTGCATATGTTACCAATTTTTAAACGCATGCATGTATGAAAACCCTTAGTTCGAGTTCAAAGGTACTCATTACAAAGTAATGCTTTGTAATGAGCCTTTAAATGTCCAGTTTGGACAATTTGAAAAAGCTAAGGGGGCGTACGCTTACACAATTATTTTTGGCATTTTATATTCTATTTTTGTTTTCAAGATTTTAGTATTCAGTTCTAAAATCGTGCCGTGTACGTTTAGTTTTTTTTGTATCCACTTTTTTAATTTTTTCTGTACGTTTACCATTTTCATTTCCTTTTTTTACCAATTTTTTTAGATACATTCTTGTATGTTTTTTAACATTCTTTACATTATTGCTTCCGTGGACCCATATATGTGTGTCCTCCTTCCCATCACATTTCCCCTTTACGCGTCCCCCTTCCCTTTCCATGCTCCCACATCTGTGGCCCTATTTCCCTTCCCCTTCCAGTTCCTACATCTGCCATATCCCTTCCCCTTCCCCTGTTCCCATTTTCATTCCCCTTCCCCTGTTCCCACACCTACCATTTCCCATCCTCTTCCCCTGTTCCCATTTCCCTTCCCCTTCCCCTATTCGATATCTGCATAGCTCCCTGCAAAATTCGTCTTGCTCTAATGGAATAGCTATGTGCTTGCACTTGAGAATTCTCTCTCTTCTTTTTTTCATGCGAAGAAAGAACAGAAGAAAGTTTTCACGGCCACTGTCTTCTATTTTCACATACCTTCTAGCCTATTGTGTGTGTCCTTTCCAACTGGAAAGACTTGGGAAGATAAAAAAAAATGTACACCATACCCGGTGACTATAAAACTCGACGGCACCCATTTGATTTTCTGGGAGCTCCAGCTTCCTTTGGTTCGGCACGCTTCCTACAGGGAAGAGAAAGTGAGGGACAGAGAGGCTGAAGAGAAAAATGTGAATGCAGAGAAAAATGTGAATAATCCAGATAGGTGAAGTATTCTCTGACACAGAGAATACAATCAGTGAAAAATTTTGAAAACACCCTTTGGTGTTTTCCCTTTTTTGCCACTATTTGGATTTTTTATACAAAACTAAACTGAAAAAGATAAAAGTACACAAAAAAAGTATCTTTTACATCATCATTACAAAAACAAAAACAAAATTCTGTAAACGTACGGGCCCTAAGTGTTTATAAAACATTTTATCGACTCATGCTCTGTATTCTATATCATGGATATTTGGTATACATTCTTCAGTGTTTCTCTGGATCCATACAGATCTGGGGTTCTAACATCTATTAGTTCTTGCAAGAGCAAGATTAAACGGATGTTAGCATACCTAATCGATGTCGTGTACTTGGAGAAATACAGGGAGGTGCTGCCGATTTTTTCGCAGACATAGGACTAAGCATGAGTTGGTAACTGTTTTATAAAAATGTGCTTTTCTGAATGGGATAAGACCACTACCTATTAGAGAATCGAGGGGGTATATATAGACATGTTGTCACATGCATGCATTCATTTTCGCATCGACCCTGGACTTGATAATTGGTTTTAATTTAAGGTGATATATAGTACGTAATCTCAGTCTTCATGTCGGTCGATTGAAGTTGGATGAAAAGAAAGAATGATGACGATTTTTTAAGATCGCGTCGACGAATTTTTCGAGTTCACTTATGCACATCCTACACATGTTGACTCTAAGATGATAAGGTGTCTGTGCGGTATATGTGAGGTTGTTGTTTTGGAAAAGGAGAATGGTGGTAAAATAGCATCTTCTCTAGTACGATTTTATGGATGGATACACTAGGTGGGCACAGCACGGAGAAACAATATATTTCTCATCCAACCCGGCTAGTCAAGCTGACATTAGGGGAGGAGGCACATTATGATTACTGAGATATGATTATGGATGCTGGGCATGTTAATTTTGAATGGGGCGACTACCGCTGCAATGATAGTCCCCAGTAGCCGAACAAGGGGCTAATCACTTTTATGATTTGTTAAAAGACACGGAGGAGCCGTTATGGGATGAAATCCGAAAACACACATGCCTATCTGCAGTTAGTCGGTTATTACAGTTGAAATTGGACCACAGACTAAGTGAGAAAGGATTTAACGAGTTTGTTACTTTTATCAAAGAGATTTTACAAGAGAGTGAAAAGTTGCCCCCGTCATACTATGATGCGAAGAAAATGATGATTGAGCTATGAGCGGATAGATGCGTGTAATAACGACTGTGGATTGTTCTGGAAAGAGAATAAAGACTTAACACAGTGCCGAGTATGTGATCATTCGAGGTGTAAACCAAACAAAGGGAAGAAGAAAAACATTGCATGGAAGGTACTGTAATATTTTTTTGTTACCCCAAGGCTTCAGAGGATGTACTACTCCTCCAATACTGCTGAACACATGAGGGCTCAATGTGAGATTCGTAGCAACGATGCCGATGTGCTGACACATCCAGCTGATGGAGATGCGTGGAAGGAGTTTGACCGCATGCATCCAAGCTTTGCTTATGAAGGTTGGAATATTAGACTTGGTCTAGCAATCGATGGGTTCAACCCTTTCGGTCAGTCTACCACGCCTTACTCCTGTTGGCCTGCTATTATTGTCCCGTAGAACCTTCCACCAGGCATGTGCATGAAGAAGTCGTGCATGTTTTTGTCAATGCTTATTCCGGGGTCGAAGAGTCCCGGTAAGGATATAGATGTGTATTTAAGGCCGTTGATTGATGATCTCAAACAACTATAGGATCACGGAGTCGAAACTTATGATGCATCCTTTAAACAGATCTTTCACATGAGGGCTGCTTTGATGTGGACTATACACGATTTTCCTGCATTGAGAATGACGTGTGGGTAGAGCATACATGAAAAGTTAGCATGCCCTGCTTGTATGGGCGTGAATCCTGATCATACGTTAAAGCACGTCGGGAAGCCATCGTGGTTCAGATGTCATCAAAAGCTTTTGCCACTAGACCATCAGTTCTGTAGGCAGAAGGATAAATTCGATAGGACAATCGAGGGTGAGGTTGTCACACTGGACTACCTATCTGGTGAAGAAGTGTTCTCGCACCTGGAGGCACTTGATACTGACATACCATACGACAAGGGTGTTTTGGATCAAAAGATTCCAGAATTTGGGAAAGAGAACAACTGGAGGAAACAATGTATTTTCTGAGACTTAGCCTACTTGAGGACCACTCATTATCCGAAATAACATGGATGTGATGCACATTGAGAAGAATATTTTCGTTAATGTGTTTTAACACAATGATAAATGTCAAGGGAAAATCAAAAGATCACCTTAAAGCGAGAAAAGATCTACAACAGTTGGGTGTACACCGTGAACTGCATCCTCAGACAGTCAGCGAGAGGACGATGCTTTCAAAAGTACCTTATTGTCTAGACAAGAAACGGGTAGAGAAAGTCTATCAGTGGCTTAAGAATTTGAAGCTTCCAGATAGGTATGGATCCAACATATCTCGTTGCTGCAATGTATCGGAATGCAAGTTCCAAGGGATAAAGAGTCATGACTGTCACATATTTATGGAAAGATTCATTCCTATTGCCTTCCGGGAACTGTTACCAAGGGTTGTATCTGAGACTTTAACTATATTATCTCATTTCTTTCTGGATATCTGTTCTTCTACAATCTGGGTGAGTAACATGGAGGTGCTTGAAAAGATTATTGTGTCGATAATTTGCAAGCTTGAGGAAATCTTCCCACCATCATACATTGATTCAATGGAGCATTTGCCCGTCTACTTGGCGTATGAAGCTAAGATGGGTGGGCCGGTACAATATCAGTGGATGTATCCATTCGAGAGGTATTGCTTTAACTCTGTGTTGTTCGTTTATAGGTAATGCAAACACTGATTCATTGATATTCCACCTAATTCTATTCGTTAAACTTCTAGATTCATGTTCCATTTGAAGAAGAAAGTCCGTAATAAAGCTTGTGTTGAGGGCTCAATTGTTGAGGCGTATGTAATAGAAGAGCTTGTAAACTTTTGTAGCTACTATTTTGGGCTTGATGTTGATACAAGTTTAAATCAACTAGGCTGATATGAGCCCAGAGCCAGCACATATTTGGAAGGGCAATTATCAATATTCAAGCAGTCAGGTAGTCCATTTGAATGAACCTATACTTTGGTGGCTAATGAATGTAGAGTACAATGATGCAACGATATATGCTCTTCTAAATTGTGATGAAGTTTCAGCATTCGTTGAGTAAGTTTCTGGCTTCAGATAATTACTGTACATAATTGAAAAAGTGTGATCAGTGGGTTAATTCTCTCGATTTGTAGCAAATTTGATGCGGAATCTTTAATCACTGATCCTATTGGACTTGAATCTCATCGAAAATTGTAATTTGTAGAATGGTTCAGAAGATGTGTAAGTCTTTAAGCAAAATATACTATGTTTCATATGCCACTCTATATGTGGTTTATTAACTTTCACTGTCTTATATATAGGTTTAGTCGGTCGATGCTCCAGTAGCCTCCTTGTTGAAATTACTAGCTCAAAGCCCTAGTAAACAAGTAGCCTATCATGGAGGCTATATCATCAATGGGTTTAGATTTGTCGTAAAAGATGATGATTGGATGAAACAAACCCAAATCAGTGGAGTCTTGGTCAACGGTGACAGTTATGATGAGAATTGCATGGACTTTTATGGAGAGCTGGATAAAATTGTTGAGCTAACATATCTGGGTTCCCAAAATTTCCTGGTAATGTTCAAGTGTACATGGTTCCATGTCATAGTGAGGAATCTGTATTAGCTCGTAAGGGATTGTAGATGTCAATTTTAAGTCAAAACTTGCATCAGACGAGCCATTTGTGTTTGCTAGTCAAGCTACACAACTCTTTTACGTGGAGGACATCGCAAATCTTAAATCTCATTGGTATACAGTTATCAATTCTAAGAAATTTCCCGTGGCATATGACAGTGAGGTAGACACCTTTCAAGCTGACCAAGCACCTATCTCAGTACTTGTTGAGGTGGAAAACGGGGAGGACGATCTCCCCATTCAACCAACAGTTGATATAGAAGAAGAAGTCGTAGATGATGACACGAAAGACATAGAATGTGTTGAAAATGATGAGGCTGGGTCTACTGACGAAGAGGAAGAATTACTCGATGAAGAGGACGATGAGTCCCAGAAAGAAGAGGATGACAAGTCCGACGATGATGATGGTGATGATTCCCAAAATGAAGATGATTGACTTGTACTATTGTAACATGCATTCTTTTAGTACTCGGTTCATATAGTGTTTTATACTCGGTTCATATATGTACTCAGCTTCATTTATATACTGTTGTAATATGATGTGGACTATACATTATTTTGTATGTGTTAATTTCTTTAATTTGGACTTGTTGTACACGAAGTCAGACATGGATAGATTATGGGCCATCCGTGGCCGCAGTGGATGCCAAGCTGCATCAACCCCAGTGGCTCCCACCTTGTCCTTGCCTGCTGATGACGAGGGTCCACATCTAATAGGCGTAGGCCCAGTCCCAACCCCAGTCGCGGATGCAGCCCCAGTCCCAGCTTTTGGCCCATCCCCAGGCTGATTCATCCCACAGGCCCATTGGTTCTCCTTCTTCTGTGGCTTCTACCTCAGGTATATTTGATAATGACATTTGGTCATAATTCTAAACTGGTGTTTAAATTATATTTGATTTGTAGTAATGTTGGTGTTTTGCAGGATCTCGACGAGGCCATGGATGTAAATAGAAAGTTACTCTCACCCAGAAGGGCTAGTAAGTAAAAAAAATTACACAATGCAGTACTTACAATCTTCAATTCTGATATTTATTACTGTTAACTTATTTAATGTATTCGATGGTTATTTCTTTATCAGGATCATGGAGACTCCGGTGAAGACAAAGGTTGGCGTCCTTGTGAAGGGCCGATTCTTTGAGCCACGGCTATATTGGAAGGACTGGGATGTCGCGACGAGGGAGTCCTTATGGGAGGAGTGGCTGGTATGGTTTTTAGCCGTTTGTGTCAGTCATTATTTGTTTAATTACAACATAATTTTAAATTAATCATATTGATTGTGTAATTGGATGCGTTCCAGGAGGGGTTAGAGTTTGAGTCGCCTGAGCAGCAGGTGTCGGGGCCACAGGTTTTTTTTCCTACATTGGTAAAATTACCGGTAATGTTTGCACGATACACGGGAGCGAGGGAGGAAGATGACGCTCGAGGGTGCCCCGATAGAGGAGTCGAAGAAATTTCCCCCTCATTGGATATCTCCAGCTGTATGGAGAGAGATGGTTGATAATTGGAGGAATGATACATCATGGGAGGCCAAGAGTAAGAATAGGAGCGAGAACAGACAGGACAAATATCCCAAACACACAGGGGGTCTGTGGCTCACGACATCCTCCAACACAAGAATGCGATTGAGCACCCGAACCTGACGACGAATGACGTCTGTGCTCTGATGTACACTCAGACGCACATGAGGAAGAAGGATAAGGACGATCAAAACCAGGTGGGGGACTATGTTTCAGATATTTCTCGGCAGATCAATGTAAGTTACAAATTAATTTGCCTTTGTATTCGATGTTTGTTAAATTTGTTTAGTTTGTTAAATTTTTGCCTTTGTATTCGATGTTTGTTGCCTTAATGTTTTGAATGTCAAATCATTATTTTACAGGCCTCGTACGAAAAGATCAGGGGGTCTAGGCAGTAGCCCGAACAACCATCAGCATCCATGAGTACAGGCACGAGTACTGGGGGTTTGAAGCGAAGGCTGGATACACCGGGGGTCATTAATAAGCCGAAAGGCCACATACACGGCATCCCCGGCATGACTGCACTTGTCATGATTGGAGTGTCCCTACTCCCGTTGCCCCTCCACAGACGCAGACACTGACCTTGGGGCGACCGTCATTACAAGAGGATGAGATCCGTCGAATTGCTACGGAGGTGTATAGGATGATCGGCGAATAATCAGGTACGACCACTATATACGTTAACTAAATACTTTATACGATTGATATCAAGATTAATGCATCTGTGCCTTTACATGCAGGGAAATGCTGCTGCACATGCAAAGCTAGATCCGCCTCCCAGTGCCCCCATCGACGAAGATGATCAGCAGGTTCCAGTCTGGGACTCGCCAACCCCTGATCAGCTCTTCCCCGGCCTCCTAGCCGTTTGTCTCCTGCTCCGGTGCCCCCCTCCCCCTGACTTGTACTCCCATCCCCTACTCTATTGTCCCCCGCTCCCTCCTAAACTTTGTATACATTTTACTTTTCAATGATATAGAATTCATTCTTTATACATATGTGTTGTGTCTATTTTAGGGTTAAATAATTGATGATGGATCAGCAATTATTTAACCTAATATGCATTGAGAATTAATTTGCTGGATTGAGATTGTGTGGTTGAGAATATGTAATTACAGGTTTGGGTATCAAAAAAATAAAAAATATATATTTTAAAAATTAGTTTGACTTTTAGCTACAAATTTTCTTCCATCGCTAAAAAGTCTCACTAGAATCAATGACTCTTTAGTGACCGAAGTTTCTTTGCTAAAATTTTGAGCGACAGACTTTTAGCAACAGAAACCCGTCGCTAAATCATAAGAATTTTAGCGACGGATAAATCGTCGCTAAATATCTGTCGTCAAAACTTTTGACAACGCATTGTTCCGTCGCTAAATATTTTATGTAATAAATTATTTTTGAAAAAAAAATTAATTAAAATACAAAAAATTATTTAGCTACGGATAATTGTATTTGTATGTTCGTCATTCAAGGTCGACTTTAGGCGACGGATTTTAAAATTCTGTCGCAAAACTTTTAGATACGGAGTTATAGGTAACGGACTTTTAAACACGGTTGGTCCATCGCTAAAAGTCTTTGGCGATAGATAAAAGACTTTTTGCGACGAAACTGTCCGTCGCTAAAAGTCTTTTTTTCTTGTAGTGACAATACAAGAGTCATTCTTTGAAAAGGCCAATAATTGAGAGATACACGTGAATGAGTGCTGTAAATCTGACTTGTGTAAAATGAATTTGAGTTCTTTTAAAATTCTTGTGTTCTCTTGTTTGGTTATCTTGTTTATCTAGAGCGATTGTGTAATGAGTAGTATCAAGAGCATTCCAATTTAATTTTTGGGATAAAACTGAAATCGATTTCAGAAGATAAATATGTCGAACAACATGACAATGAAGTATGTCTATGAACAATTCAATGGAAAGACGAATTTTGGCATATGGCAGAGCACGGTGGAAGATATCCTTGTGCAGTAAGGATTGCTCAAGCCTTAGCTGGGGAATAAGCCCGAGTCGATGAATCGGGATGATTAGGAGGAATTACAGGTAAAGGTTGTATCTACAATACGGTTGAATCTAGGCCTAAAGTTGGATATCAGGTTTTGACATAGACTTCACCAATAGCTCTGATACCACTTGTTATGTAATCGCTCTAGATAAATATGTATAGAACACGATAACCAAACAAGAGAATACAAGAAATCTGAGAGAACTCAAAATCCTCTTTGCCCAAGTCAAATTTACAACGCTTCCTTACATGTATCTCTCAATTGTTTGCCTTCTCAAGAATAGCTCTTCTCTCTTTACCTTAAACCAGTGGCAGAACTAGGATTTCACCCCAGGGAGTGCTAAAAATATATCGAAGTCACTAAATTTTTTTATAAATAAAATAGTACACAAAAACGGAGTGCCCTTTTTAATGTGTGTGTTAGCGTGTGTTAATTGTGTTTCTATTCCCCGGTATGTGGCACGTTAGTACAATTATCCTACAAGAGAATTAATGGTAATATCCTCACATACGGCAGAATAACTCCTTATGCTTTCTTATAGAAAATTTTAGTTGAAACCGTTGTTTACAAATCCATCTCCAATAGTATGGAGGAAATTTTAAGAAAGACGGGATTTTATGGTTTTTGCAAATTATCTTCCAAAATGTACTTTAAAAAAGACATGGTTCGATGGTTACGTCGTTCGCTGACTTTTGCAAATTTATCCTCCACTGTATATTTTTTTGGCTCAGTAATTTTTTACTCAACTTTGAAAATTTTGAAATTGAACTGGATATATAGTGGTAAGGTCAACAATATTTTCTTTTATATGAAGTGATGTATATATTTTTTTGGCTTCGTCACTTTTTTGTTTAATTGATTGCTTGAACTTTAACAAAGGCAATAAGTATTTAATCACAAACATTGTCATTTTCACTAAATAAAGGCAATGGATGTAAATAATCACAAGATGTAAGGAATTGTTTGCTTAGTATTGCTTTGGTCCATTTCATGATAAACTTCAATAAATTCGGTGACCATTTAATCATAACTATTGCCATTTCAGTACGCAGTCACAAGCAAGCTTGAACATTTAACATAGGCATCTTATTCATTCAATCATTTGACCTAATTTGATATGCAATTAACTATGAAATCAAATTAGGTCACATATTTCAATCAACAATCTCAAATGCTCAATCTAGTAATCTCAAATGCTTAATTAACAACCTAAAATCCTCAATCAATGCTCAATTGAGAAAGAAAATCAATAATTAATTTGCAAATGAGTACCTCAGGCAGTTGACTAATTGACCGGTCACGGGTCCTCGATCCTCGTCACCGGCAGTGGATTCTTGGCAGCCGGTGGAGCCCTCGCTTTTCCATTGTCACTTGCCGGTCATATTTGAACAGAAGAAGAACTCGTCGTCGCTGGTCCACTCTTCATCTCCTTCCATGGCTCCACTCATCTCTGCTATCAGAACCCTAGATCGTGGTCGCTGACAATGCTATCAGAGAGAGAAAGAGAAGTGGCCGGTTGTCGTCAGAACTCAGAACCCTAGATTGTGGCTGATGGGCTCCACTCCACCATTGTCAGAACCCTAGAATCGTTGCTATCAGAAAAAGAGAAAGAGAGGGAGAGAGAGAGGGTCAGAGACCACGGATGCAGTCGGTGTCGCATACCATTATGGTCACCCCTCGTCTGTGATTTGGGAGTGGCTAAGTGGCGGGAGTGGACCGTGAGGGTGAGACTGTGAATGCAGAGAGAAAGAGTCGCAAACCTATGGTTATGGCTGTGAAATGCAAAATAAAATTATTATTTTTTCAAAAGTTAAGGGGGTACATTAGCCACCCCTCATGAAACTGTAAGTTCGCCCCTGCCTTAAACAATACAAGACAATTTACATATACTTAAAGATAAGCAGTGATCTTCTCTAGACAACCAATGTGAGACAAGATGTCTTATCTCTAGGTATATGTAAGTTGTCATGTATTGTGTTTAAGGTAAAGAGAGAAGAATCATTCTTTGAGAAGACAAATAATTGGGAGATACACGTGAGGGAGTGTTGTGAATCTGACTTGTACAAAGTAGATTTGAGTTCTATCAGATTTCTTGTGTTCTCTTATTTTGTTATCGTGTTTTATACATATTTATCTAGTGCGATTACGTAACACTACTCCTAAACATTCTAACATCATCCAGCTCCCGTTAGTGACAGGACTAATTTGGCTAAAAATGGCATTTTAGTTACTAATTTCGTACATTTTAAACATTAAGTATGTAAGTTGTAATTTGGTGATGTTTTAGGGCACAAATTTAGCATTAGCCCAACATTCAATGATTATGCTGACAAACTTGAAGACAAGATCCGGACCTATTAAGGAAAAGGATACATTAATTGACGAGAACGAGGTTGCACCGACTCCCAGAGGTGATGAATGTTCCTCGTTATGTGAGGTATCCAACAGAAAAGGCAAGTCCAGCTCAAGGACATACAAAGAGTGATATCGAGAAGGCTGACCTTTTGTACAAAGTTAACTTCAGTCATGTAGTTCAGGAATCTATGGCTTTCAAGATTGCTTAAAAGAGTGGAAAGTGGCAATGAGGGAGGATATCATTGCATTGCCAACAAGAGAATTTGGTAAGCTAGATCAACTTCTTGGTCTCGACCACAAAAATGAAATACCTTGCTGCCAAATAAACTTATTAGCTATACAAGTTCAAGATGGATCACAACAAATCAATCCCAACGTCGACATACGTTGTCAGACAATAATAACTCTGCAAACGATTGGATCTAATCGGATTGGAAAATGAAAAGATTTGTACAGCTACATGTTTCGTCACCCACTTTGTAAAAAAATTGCTTTATGTATGAGTATGTTACATTGATTGGTGAAATAATATTTCTCTCCCAAAAACGAAAGAATTTTTTACTAACACGTGAAGAAAACATTTTATTGCGGGTGAACAAGATATTGAGGAGTTATAAATACGTAAATTTCAAAATAACACGAGCGCACGGGTGGGGGTGGGTTTGGGGGGTTGTTTGAAGTAGCATGTGGAGCATTTAAAATTCGAAGTTGACGTCTTTTATGAAAGAGGATATTGATGAACTTCTATGAAATGATATCATGGAATTCGACCAATTGTCTTGATCGTGGAACTTCAAAGTAAAATAGCAACCTGCAATGGATTAATTATATCTAGTATCAAATGAGTCAATCATTTACTTTGGTATCCTATCGAACAAATATGGTGATATTGATCCTCAATTCATCATACCAATATGCCAATTTACTACTTTCATTATCCATCTAGGAATTTCCTTTTTTCTTTTCTCTTGCAAAATAGTAATTTCATGCTTATATAAAGACTATTTTATTACTTTTTCTCCTTTTAGCTTTTACCATTTCTATCGATCCATCTCTTGTAATTATTCCAATCAAGACACTGTATAATTATCCGTGGAAACTTCTGGCACTTTTGAATCTAGACATATAAGAGGGTGTTTGGAATTGATTATAGATTGGTCAAACCTGATTAAATTCAGATTAAATTAGTTTTGTGAAGTGTTTAGCAAAAAAAAATAAACTGATTAAATCTGTTCCAATGCGTTCAGAACTGATTAAATTCATAATCATCATTTTCTTGGATTAAGATTTAATCAGTTTTGGAGAAACAGGTTTGACCAAGAGATTTACCAAAATACCCTTATATAAACAACATTAAATGCTTAACTTCAGTTTGAATACACTATATGATAAATTTGTTATACTAAACCTACTTTAATCTCTTTTTATTCAAACACCTTCAACAAATTTTAATCTATCATGCTTAAAATATATTAAAGCTGATTTTAAAAACTGATTCTGATTTAATCAAAATCTACTTTTACGAATCAATCTCAAACGGTCTCTAAGTTCATATCTGTAATTCCCTTGAATCAAACAAGACGAGATTTAGAAATGAGACACACATATAGACCACTTTCATTTCAGTTCACCAAGTACGAAGCCAAATCACATACACATATCCTCCCATGATGATGTGCATCCAAACTCCAAAGAAACCCTTAACTCAGAAACACGGATAAAATGACATACGACTGATGGCACAAGGCCATCATAATAGAGTCCACATTTAGGTCCTTCGAAGAGCCACGGCAGACAACACAACCAGAAACATGAAGATGACTGCAGCAATGAAGGAAGCCACCACTGCGCCGCTAATTCGCTGGCAGAAGTCGTTGAACTGTTGACATATGGCGAGCCAATTAGTGTTGGAATTTCCATTGTGTGCTAGGTAAACAATGGCAGCGGCAGAAGCAGCAGCGGCAGTGGTCAGAGCCACCATCACCTGCAATGTGTAACAAGATAGATATTTAACTTTTTTGCCTTTGTCCATTTAAGTGTCAAGAATGCATATTAATGAAGTTGCATTTAAGTGGCGATTGGCTTACGGTGTCGAAGATGAGGAGGAGCAACCTTGTTCCTACTATATGTGGGCGAACAATGCCAACTATAGAGAAAGGCAAGGACAGGACAAGGTATCCACTCGCGATGGCATTGGCAATGACGAAAAACCTGCATGCATGTACAAATGAAACACGGGCATTAAGAGGTTTAAAGGAGAATGTAACATGGTTACTATTCCAGATCAATAGCTTTAATTTAGTGATGGAACCAGGAATTGGTCTTAAAACATGCGCGTATCAGGTAATATGTATAGCCAGGAAGTGAGTGAAGCATACGTGAAAGCAGGAAGATCATCGTAGCTAGCTTGGAACTGGAAGAACTGTGTGAAGAAAGGGAGAGTTTGATCAGTAGTTCCCATTGTAGCAGTTGCAGCCAAGGCGGCCGCAATGCCACATAGCCTAATGATGAAGTCAAAAATGGCAACGCCTCTCTTCCATCCAGCTTGAGGGTGGAGGGTAGCCTTGGTAGTGGCTGCAGTGGTGGCAGCAGCTTTAGCTTTGGTGGACTTGGACTCTGGCATGCCGATTGCCATTTCGCCACTGCTCCTTGTTGAATCCATTTGGACTAGTGAATGAAAGAGAGACAACTGAAGATATGGAGTTGATGTTCTTGAAGGCAATTGAGACTGTTATGCATAGCCCTTGTGGTGCTGAGGTTATATATAGAGTTGAGGGAGAGAAAGAGGGAAGGGGGGGAAGAGAGTGGATTAGTTTTCCTTGACATACAAAGGGGAATTGCGGTCAGTGAAGTGCTTGCACGTACAAATTTAAACAATGGGCGTACAAGTTTAAACAATGGGAGAGGAGTTGTTGCCAACTTGTTCCACTTAGTGAAACTCGGGGGTAAGTGGCGCTTTAATTCTGCAGTCTTGGCAGTCGAGCAGGGTCCCCAAAGAAGTGAAAATGCAACAACTCAAATTTCCTCAATTGCTTATACCATCAACAATTCATTAACCTTTCTGTTTTGAAATTCTTGACAGTATTGAGGGCAGCAAATTTATTTTTCTTTGAAGCGGTATATGAGGGCAGAAAACATGAGCTTAAAAGTTTTCCTTCCCTCATCCTTCCATTTTCCCTTGTGCCTCGTCATTACATAATTCCTGCATAATTTGCGACATCAAATTGCTAATTTCAGTGATCCTACCTTCACAAGTCAAATGACCTCATTGCATAGCAGGTCATGAGTATAATGGAGCAGATGGAACGCAACGCAAGAGATCCAACATAGTCACCTAAGATTAGGAAGCGAGGCATTAGAGCCAAAAATTTATCACCAAAAAAAACTAGTTTCACCTTGTGGGCATGCTATCGCTGGCGCTCTCTCATCTTCGAGGACTCGCAGTTGCTATGAAAATTCACAAAACGGGCAATGCATGTTCGTCGTAAATGTTAAAAGCTTGTCAAAAAAGAAAACAAAAACTCAAACGAACACACTACAATGATATGTGAAGGATGCACAAAAGAAATACATGTACAGCGATCATTGAATTAGTACCACTTTGATTTCACAAAATGTATTTTCACAATACACCCTATTACCAAGGCCGCTGAATACAAGGGTGCCCCTTTCTATAAGGCTATGCTAGTGAAGCTGTAACTTGTGCTACATACACCAAAACTCCCAACGGGAAGATTACAAACCATCAATTACACCACCCCATATATCATAAATTAGTGGCGTCTCTGCACATAAATCGGGCAAAACTGATTCTCGTAAACCTATAGCTTTGAACAAAAAATTTGTGTTGACAACTTCTTGAAGAAACAAGCTTCTTAAGGCCGCAATCTCCATCCTCGGTTTGCAAGGGCTTCATGCACCCGATTGGCTGCTTCTGCAGTGTCATTCAGAGGAGGGTAACTCCAGCTCTCAGATATCTGAATTTTTACCATAGAAAACAAACATGTAAACAATTTGAAAGTCCAAGTCTAGTAATCTAACGTAACGATGTTTAAAGGGAAGAGAGAGGAGGCAGCCACTTAAAATAACGAAAGAGACACAAAGTGTTATCAAGGGAACCAACAACTCCGTGCTCAATTGACAGAGGCGGCTGTAGCAACTAATAGAGGGCCTAAGACCTGAACGTGTAGTACAAGGCCCCTAGAATGTTGAACAAGAAAGAATGCTACCGAACCCAAAAAAGTCTTCTTACTAAAGCATGAGACAAGTTAAATTACCAAAATAAAGTGAATTTTCACTAACCAGACCAAATTTTTAAGCTTTTCATAGATCGTAGTTTTAAGAAAAGGAAAAAAATGGTAAGAGGGAAGTCTTTTGCAACAGATCTTTGGAAAGATAAGTCAAAGAGGCAGATTCTTTCCGGTCGATCAAAAAGCCTCCAGATTTATTCTTACTTCACAAATTATCAGAGTACCAACAAAAGAAAAAGAAACTAACTTACATCCTCAAAACCAGTAAATGGACGAACTAGACCTCTTTCCCGCAGAGTTTTATGAAACTCCACAAACTTCCATGTACAACGCTCAGCACCAACGACATAGACAGGTTTCCTGCGACAAACAAAAACAAGATCAGAAGTTTAAAACTCAGTAAGCAACCCAGCATAAATCTACTTGAACCCAAGGTGTATATATTTAATTCTCTTCAAGCATACCCAGTGCTGCAAGCCTCGCTCAACATACTGACTGAATCTGCTGTAATGACAAAAGCATCGGCCCAAGCAAGATGCCCCAAGTGTGGATTTGGTTCTAAAAACAATAACGATATGAAGTACAATTAAAACCAGTTTCCAGATTGTTGCTTATTATTAATCAGGTCAAAATGAAGCTAACTCAAAATACCTTGACCATCCCAAATGAAAATTTTTGGATGATTTCCAAGCTCTTTCAGTACTGTGTTCGAAACCTGTTAATATCGAGCATGAAACAAAATTGAGCACCCATTTCTATCTAGATAAGGGGTGGTTGATGTTGATACCTAACAGTTCGATGGATATTGTGATACCTTTTCAGGAGTCCTCCTTGAGAATGATATTCTTACGCTCCCACAGCTCCCAAGAACATTGTGGAGAGAACCTGTTAACTGCTTTGCAAGGTCTGCACCGTATCGACAAAGCCCTGCATACAAAATCCAGGAAAGTAAGTCAATTACAAGAAATTCGCTGCAGACATGACAGTAGTTTCCATATCTCCACCAAAAATAGTAACTGATCATCATAATTGGCGAAGTAATTAAATTCGCTATCAAATTAACTGAAAGTACGATACAATTACTCATCGTGTTTATAAGGAAGCTCATAGTCAATGGACTTGATATTACTCTTGGACCAAAAACAAAAAGCTTTACCGTTTCAGTATCTGAAATCTAACCAAACAGAGGTCAACAGCTAAAACTCATCTAGTCGGTGCAATATATTCTTTGTCCGGGACCAATGGTCACCGCCATCTAGAACTGTTGGATCTATTGTCTAATAACTCCTTGCCTCCCTTAGCCCCTCCTTCTATCAAATCAACCCTCCTAATGGTAGAAATAGGGAACAACTAAAACGATTAAATGCAGAGTTGAATCAATTCTAAACCAATTCCTTTTGCTTGAGCAGTACTCCCTCCATCCTGAATTTGTTTTCCTTACTATGTTTAGCTGTCCCAAAGTTACTGTCCACTTTGAAATGTTAGGCACTCATTAATGTCAGTTTTCGACTGTACCCACCCTCAATATGCAAGCATTAGTTATTGATAACAAATAGGGGTAGCAATAGAGAAATAAGCAATTGAGACTCACATTTAGTGCAGCCATATAGCTCTTCTAAAACTGCGTGCTGGGTCAAACACGATAATTAATCAGGGAAAGTCGCAATATTAAGAGTAATTTAAACAAACTTTGTCATTATATTACAAGGTAAATTTGAGACCTGACTATGGTTCGAACATTAGGTCTTTATACTAATTTTTCATGCTTTACGGTTTAGTTTTTTTGTAAACTAATTTATACATGGAAAATTGCACTGTCACCCTTGAGATTTACAAAGTTTTCCCACTTAAAACCCTATGATTTCAATTGCATCACATAACAACCTAATGTTTGAAATTGGTCCCAATTGGACCCAAAATCGTATCTCCGTTTAACTAAAAGTGGACGGCATATGGTTTGAACATTAGGTCTCTATACTAATTTTTAATGCTTTAAAGTTCAGTTTTTTCGTAAACTAATTTATACAAGGAATTGCACTGTCACCCTAGAGCTTTCATCGTTTTCCTACTTATGATTTTAATTGCATTACATAACACCTAACGTTTGAAATTGGTCCCTATTGAACCCAAAATTGTATCTCCGTTTAAATAAAGGTGGACGGCCAGGGGCAAACATGTCTTTTCAAGACACACACACCCACCACCCACAAAGTCGCCAGTAGCCCCACCACCGACCCCCTTCCCCCACCAACGGCACCCTACACACACAGTCTATCCCCCACCCCACCCCCACTTCCCCATAACTGAACCACCACAAAAAACTACGACCCCCCAACCCCAATTCTCCATCACCCACCAGCCCCTATCAACCACCACCAGTGCGTGTGCGCACACACTATCAACTCCCCAACCCCCATAACTATCACCGACAACCATACACACCATGGTCGCCCACCCTTCCCACCCCCAATGCTCCCACCTACAACAAAGACATAACACCCAAACGCATATACTAGATCAAAATCGGCCATCTAACGCTGAATCAATGGTGGAAACCGCCACCGCCAAAGACCACATTCCAGGCGGCCGGGGGGGGGGGGGGGGGGGGTTGGTGGGTGTTTTGTGTGTGTCGGTGGGTGGGTGTGTAGGTGGTGGTGGGATGGGGGTTGGCGCAAGGGTGTGGGTGGTGGGGGTGCCAATGACTTTTATGGTGTGTCTGGGGGTGCGTGTCTTGAAAAAACATGTTTGCGCTTCCATGTTGACGGTCGTCCACCATCTTCCTAACAGAGATAAAATTTAGGACCCAATTGGAACTAGCTTCAAACGTTAGGGTGTTACGTGAGACACTTGAAACCGTAAGATTGTAAATGGGCAAAACGATGTAAAGCTTAGGGGGTTAAGTGCAATTTACCCTTTATATGTTGTAAGAAGCTCACCTGTCATTAGTCACTACTAAGCCACCTTGACAATTGCAGCATGCGC
Source organism: Escallonia herrerae (assembly GCA_033070095.1). Taxonomy (NCBI): domain Eukaryota; kingdom Viridiplantae; phylum Streptophyta; class Magnoliopsida; order Escalloniales; family Escalloniaceae; genus Escallonia; species Escallonia herrerae. Next base: position 147,156 of record JAVXUP010001910.1, on the reverse strand, counting down.
TTCAAGCCACTATATTATCACGAAAAATCCATGCAATGCATCTCTTTTGTACAATCATAAGGTGCGAAATTGTGTTTATACCCGATAGTGGATATTTTAACAGTAACCAACTGCCTCAAAAGTATATGATTCCAAGCTGTATGACCTGAAAGGTTCAATACTGTAAGGATCGTAGATGCCTGAGCCCTATTTGTCATCTTAAAAGCTACTAATAGGAAGGAATAGTGATTGGTCACACTTGAAAGGCCTGTCATCCGCCTACCTAAGAGATGTCAACAACCTCCCTCTAAGAATAAGGAAACTTTTTTACAAGAATGTAGTCACATTAAGCTACTATTAGGGGGGCAGGGCATAGAAGCCAAAACCTCTAGCAGCAGTTTCTACTTAGGGAAACATTGATTGGTCACAACTCACAACTAAAAGGCCCAAGATGACTACGCAGGCCTCAGTTCTGGAATATGAATACAAAGTCCATAGAAATGTCTTGTACATTAAGTTCGTCATTTAAATGCGCTGGCTCAAGACGCAGTTCCGAGAAAGGGGTTCAAAAGAAAGTAGGCTCAGATAAGCAAGAAATTCAGAAATTAGCTTGTTCTCTTGGTCAGTCCATAGTCGACTTTAGCTTTAAAATTTCCCATATGATACAGATATCAATGCTAATATTGCCACTCACCTTTAGAAGTCAAAGGTTTATTCGTTTGCTTTTGTTAGGGAACATCTATTAATTCTTCATGCATGGTTGATGCCTGCTTCAAAGCATAGCTATATAACCAGACCTGACAAGAGGTTAATCAGTTAAACCACGAACCATACCTAGCATAGTTATCAGAACCAGACCTGAGTTACTGACAAGAGAATTAACCAGTTCAACCAGGAATCATGCCTAAACTTCTGAGTTATCTATCGTAATGACAAAGGTGTCCAAACCAGCATGAACCAACCGGCTTTTCTCTACATCGGAGTAAGAACCAGTGGTGGGGACTGGTTGCATAAGCTTGCCTTAAAATATACGTCTACAGTACCCTTGTGATGACTCGAATCTGGTGCTAGTAGTAACCTATTAAGCTATTTACTGAAAACATCACTTTATACTAGATTTTCACAAGTGGAAATTCCATAGTAAGCATGAGATCCTCAAAAACCTATATTAAAGATACTTTACTCTCACAACGAACAGTTACTAGGTACAGAATGACAGTCAGGAACACTCGCCGCTTTGACATCTATTACCATTCGAATACTCAACTTATAAGTCCTTGTATGACCATAGTTAAGAGAATTTTAAGGGCTTCTAAAGTTATATGATACACGTCATACAATCTAATCCTGCCTGCAGAATCTAGGTAATGCATAAAATTCTTTTTCTTCACTTCGTATGCCTTTTCTTGGACCACTTCTATACCTGCAACCATATGTCGCAAACCAACCTTCTTCAACCCAAATGTTACTTCAGTTAGTCCGTCCAACCTTTCCTCCAACTAAGAATCAATTCCTAGCACCTCAAAACACAGAAGCTTCTGCTATTGCTGTTCAAGCTCCATTGATTATGAAAATTACAATCATCTACAGAACAGAGTTCATCTAACAAGCACAGATGCGGGTGTGGAACAGATACAACACGGTTGCGGATACACCATTTTCAGAAATATAGGATATGGGTGCGCCGGGGATACAAAGAACAAGTTTTAATATAAATTGTTACGTAGATGTAACAAGAATAGTATTCTCAAGTAGTGAATGTTTATGGTGTTATTTAGAACTACTGCATTACACTACTTCAGATATTGAATCTGAACAGGTTCCTGGTAAAAGCAAAAGTTTTGATGCATTCAAGTATATATTGTAAGCAGTTGGGGCTAGGTTTGAACTATATGAAAATTAGTACTTAATGGGTCTACGATAAAAGAAGGCTGGCTATAGATAGCCCACTTGAAAGAGGTCAGAACAAAAGAGTTACGCAGTGTTGCTATATGAGACCGACAGAAGTAGGGCCGTGATGCCCACGACGAGGTATATTCCTTTCTTCTTCATCTTGATTTGTAGCTGTCAACTTCTCTTCCATATCCCCAGTGCAGCCGCCGGTCGCTACTGCTGCTGCTTCTTATATTTCTGTCCACAAAGCAGCTGCTGCTGCTTCTACCATCTCCCTCCCCTCAAGTACCCGGTCCGTGTTCCTGCCGTGTCCAAGCGGCATCCAAATTTCAGAATACTAATTAAAAATAGATAATTTTGGGCATGCACCCAATGCGCAACCAGTGCGGACAGAGCCGCACCCAAGTTGCACCTGCACCTGATCCGAACCAGATGCTGGTAATTCAGCCAAATGAAGCACCCAGGCTTCATAAGAGTTCAAGCTTGTCATTCTCAGGGAAGCATAAAGTTGATGAAGTTCCCAAAAAGGGTCTCAATAGTTTCATTCAGGGTGGAGAATCGTAGCAAACATGGGCAGATTGATACTAGATAGACGAGACAAGTAGAAAAACGTAGAAAAATTCAAGCGACCACGCAATTAAATTCACAATTAATTATTTCAAGGACAGTAGCCCCCAAAAAGTTGTAGCCACCATCAACATTGTTAAAATACATCACAAGCACGTAGAAATATTGACTTAGGTAAACCAACGATTACAGCACAAAAGAATATTACTTGTAGGTCCTCCAATGTTAACCACGAGTAAGGGCTTCGGCAAAGGTGCAAACTCCTCATGCCAGGCGATAGCTGCACTCCTAAGAGCAGCAGAATCAACTTGATGAAGAGCTCCAACAGTGAGGACCTAGGCAGTGAATAAATACTCAGCAATTGGAACAATTGGCATTATATACAAAAAAAAGCATTTCTCGTGAACCAATATTTTTTTTAATATATATAAAGTAGTTTCCAATAAGAATATGTACCACGCGATTATCAGGTCGTTCTTGTGGTGTAATCCACCTCCGGAGAAACCGGGGAACCTGCTCTTGTGCACGGGGAGTCAAGGGGTAATAATCATGTTGTGGGGTGATCACCATGTCGAACCTATTCAAGTGGGACCTTGGATGCTGAATCTGAAACATAAAGTTGTGAAGACATGGGGGTGAAGTCAGATATGTTATATTGCACCTTTTGTGTTTTCCCTTCAAGAAAACAATTAAACGTGTAAAAGCAGTCAACATTTGCCTTGCAACTCTACTTAAAATATACAGGATGTGCACCAGAAGAAAACAGCTATTAAAAAATGGGGAAATGACAAATGACCCCCTTCATGTATATCGGGTTTGCGGGGTCGACCCCTTCGCGTATTAATTTCCACAACTGACCCCCCTCATCTAGCAACAATTACACCCGGCTAAATTTTGACATGAAACTGTAAAATTACCCACAATATTCAATAAAATGCCAAAGTGCATCTGCAAAGAGGGGGGGGGGGGGGGGGGGGACCTAGAAAACCCCCTTTTCCCGTTGCCGTCAACAACCATCCCTCCTCCCTCCCCTTCCCCCTGCTGTCGCCATTGTCCACTCCTTTCCCCCTTCCCTCTCTGTCACTGCTATCTTCAAAAACCTAAAAGCCATCACCGATGCCCCACCTACGTTCTCCGCGCCACCCCGGCGGTACCATTGTCCCCTCCCTTCCCGCGCCACCCCATCGGCACCATCTGCAAACTCTAAAAGTCATCATCGACGCCCCACCTCCATTCCCCGTGCCCCATCGCCGCCATTGTCCCCTCGTTCCCTTGCGGAAGAGGAGGGGGGGGACTAGAAAACTGAGCTGCAACAGCCCCCGCTTTCCCCGTCGTCGTCAACAACCAGTCTTCCCCCCTCCTATCACCATTGTTCACTCCCTTCCCCTTCCCCCCCCCCCCCTTCCCACGCTGTCACTGCCATCTTCAAAAACCTAGAAGACATCACCGATGCCCCACCTACATTCCCCGTGCCACCCCAGCAGCGCCATTGTCCCCTCCTTTCCTATGCCACCCCACTGGCACCATATGCAAACCCTAAAAGTCATCATCGATGCCCCACCTCTGTTCCCCGCGCCGCCCCATCGCCGCCATTGTCCCCCCCCCCCTCCATCCCCCCGGTAGCCGTCATCCGAAAACCCTAGAAGCGATCGTCGACGCCAACACCCCCCCCCCCCCCCCGCCCCTTCGATCTGGGCTGTTTAGTTTGAGTTATATTCTGGGTTTCATTTCATTGGTTGTGGCGGCGACATGCTGTGGTGGGTTTGGTGGTGGTATTGAAGGGTTTGTTGGTGGTGTGGAGGCAATTTGAGTATGATGATGGTGGTGCTTGGGTTGGGGTAGTTGAGTTAGTGATGAAGAATTGAGAAAGAGAGAGATACGGAATGGGAATGATCGGATGAAGATAGGGGTATTTGTGTCTTTTTACAGATCAGTCCATTAATGAACTATCCAAAAACGACCAACTGTGCTCAATTGCACCAAGTTAACAAATAAAGGGGGTCAGTTCTCGAAATTAATACTCGAGTGGTCGACCCGCAAATCCGAAATACACGAGGGGGTTCATTTGTCATTTCCCCTTAAAAATTCCCAAAAACAAGAAACAAACAGATATTAGTAAATGGAAAAAGAATAGGCTTTAATTGAAAAGGGAAAACTGAACAGCAGCATGAAGGCAAAACAACAATTCCCTCTAAAGTTCCACAACCTATGAAGACTTTTTCATAACCATTTGTTGCACTTAAAGTGGTACTGATAATAAATAGGAAGGGATCTGGATAAACTAATCCATCATAAAGTAGAAAGTGGGCACAGACGCGCATAAAAGTAGCGGAAACATTTCATGTCCAACATTTAAGAAAGATGTTTAGATTTAATAATAAGAGTTGCTATCACATTCTAGCTATGCACTTTTGGACCGCGTTTGGGTCCCGTTCCCACAACATGTCAACATTTTCAACGGTCAATTTTCAACGCCCTTAAATCGGTCAAAGCAAAATGCTTGTTCAAGTCACATATATTTTCTCTTTTTCCTTTTTTCTACTGTTCTTCTCCGCTAAGAAACAACCTTGATGCAACCTCGGCCTTTCCCATGGGTCGGCTCCCAAGGGTTGGCCATCTCCGCAACACCCATCGAAGCGTCACGTTCCCCCGTCATGAAGCAAGCCTCCGCAAAACCCATCGCCGCTCCCGAGTGTCGTCTCCACGTCACATGCCCCCAGCACGACGCCTCTCCGAGACACCCGTCGCCGCACCCATGCGCCTTTGCTGTGTAACATGCCTCGCATGACACTCATCTATAGCGCCATCGCATTCTCACCATTGAGCGTGCCGCTGGCACAACACACATCCGCTGCGCTCATGCGCCGAACTTATGCCCCCGACATTTTGTCACACTACCATGCCCCCGGCTGTCACAATTCCACACCCCCTCATTGGCCCATCTTTTCACCACACTATACACACCTTGCCTTAGTCGTGAAACATGCTTCGACCCACTACCCGGAGTTTGCAGCATCCCACAGGGATAGGCGACTCCTCCAAGACGCTATCTCCACCAAGAAGCTCCAAATGCTCCGCCATGGAGACTTCCCTTCCATCGGGTAGGCAACTCCTCCAGTACACTACCTTGGCTCACGCCAAGTGCTCTATCACAAGGACTTACCCGTAGGATAGGCTGGCTCTCTAAGACATTATCTCTGTCAGGGAGCTCCAAGTGCTCCGACATGAAGACTCCCCTTCTTCCAGGTAGGCGACTCCTTCGGGACACTGCCTCGGCACGTCCGATAGGCGACTCATATGGGACACCACCTTGGCGCGCTCTGAGTGCTACGGGATGAGGACTCACCTGCGGGATATACTCGCTCTCCAAGACACTATCTCCACCAGGTTGTCTGCGTGACTAGTCCACGTGCTCTGGCGGTGAGTGCTGTTCATCGACACCCCTAGGGACCATGACCCCCCCCCCCAAGTCATTCTGAGACTAGAGCTCGTCTCCGGAGGGCATCGCGCCTAGTCTGCCTGACAGTTGGGCATTGGGCCTTCCCCACCGCTGCCAGCTCTTCGGCGTCTCTTGACCCCCTGTAGGACTCTGCAAGGGCTTTAGACTGGCTAGATCAAGGCGGCTCTCTGGCCACACCAGTGTTGTGTAGGCCACTCTCTCCAGACAGACAAAACGACGTTGTGTAGGGTACGCTAGGTGAATATGCGGTCCAACAGTCTGTGGAGCACCTGCACCTGCGGCCCCCCTTCGGTGACGTCACTCCTAGGAGCTCCACGTGTCGCTTGATGACATCATCTCAACCCTTATAAATAGGGAGCTTGAGAAATCATTTGGAGGACTCCGAAAGGACAGAACTCATTCTCACATTCACTTTCTCAATCTAGAATTCTAAAGAGAAACATGCAAAACCCTGACGTTACCATTCTGTGACTTTTGTCGTGTATTCACCCCGCGCCTTCGCCCTAAAACACAACCACTCAGGTTCTGCCTGGGAAGCCCTTGGTCTCTGTCCTTGCTTCATCCTTGCTCTATCCCACATCAGCATACTTGGCATTGGACTCGAACTGCATTCCTTGTGGCACCTCCACGTAAGCTGCGAACCCACTTCCTTGGCATCAATTAGGAACAGGAAGATGACATTCTCTGGAGAACTTATGCAAATCCAAGCATGACAGACGTAAAAATAAGCATATCAAAGGACGGATAGGAAATACTCTAGTCTTTTCTAGTCAAAGTGTGGTGATACCAAACCCTCTTGGTATTAAAAGCATCAAGAGACCTTCATCATCGGCTACATTTAGGTACTATTTTTCCAAAAGGTTGACTCTATCTCAAGGTACATTACAAAACATGATACCGAATGCAGAAAACCAGGATTTCAGATCCCATTGTGAATCTCGACTCAACAACTATGGTCAATAAGAAACAAATAGATAAATGGCATGAGAAATGGTATCCAACTTAGCGCACATACTCATTGATGCAGTTGTAATATACAGAAGCCCAAGATTTCTAATAAAACTGCTGCTAAGAAGATATATATTTAGGATTTTAGTATTAAGTATATTCTAGTAGAGGGATAAATTAAGTCAGGACATGAAAACTTGGGTTTCCTGAAATTCTAACGACAACATAAGCTGCAGTAGGAGCGATAGCTGAGGCTTCAATTGGCTGCAGTCCGACCTTGTGGCAGCGGCTGTTTTAATGGGATGAAGTTGTAGCAAAACCAACAATCTTTTTTCCTTTCTATGAACCATAAAGATCTTCAACCAACTTTCTGGTATTCTGCCAAAGATGAATTTTGGTGGTTCACAGGTCGAGACAACAGTTGTTGACTACTGTTTGTCATGGAGAGAGAATTAGGAAAAAACGAAGGTTTGTTCATCTCTGATATCATATTAATGCGGGAAGAATAGGGGAATCCTATGATTGCAATGATTTAAGTAGATAAGTCTAACGCACTAATTTGACACCAATATTTAGGGATGGCAATTTGATCTGCACCTGGCGGATATGCGACCCACCCCGCTCCTATAGGAGCGGATTTTCTTAAATTTGATCGGGTTATGGGGGCAGGTATGGTAGTTAAAATTTAAACCCGCAGGTACGTGTTGGTTTTGGTATTTACTCTAACCGCCCCAGTATCCGACCAGCCCCATTGACCCATACCCGCTACTATATATCTCGTTTTTATTCTATTACTAAATCAGATCTAATCTCAGCCGTCTATTTTGCTAATATAAATAGGTGACAAACCCTATCCTCTATTTCTCTTTCTCTTCTTCTCTCCTCTCTCTTCCGTGGCTCTCAGCCACTCGCCAATTTCACCTCTTCTCTGAGCTGACGGTCACCAACTCCATGGAAGGGGCTGTTTATTTTCCCGCTTTGGAAGATCGCAAGGAATCAATAGGGGGTTTTTCAGTTTTTGCAAAGGAAGACCCTAATCTTGGCAATGAAACTTTGAAAACGGCAACATACAGAAGAAGAAAAAGGAAGAGGATAGGGTCTCAAATACAAGAACTGGCTGTTTGTGTGTTTCAAAAAATCCTTTTTGTTTGGGAAGTGAGGATATTTGGCTGTCTGTATGTTTCAGACCCTAATCCTCTTATTTACTTTTCCTCAAATGCAGCTGTTGTGTTATTCTTTAATTTCAATTCTGGACTAAATACTTCTTCTATCAACTCTTTACTAGGAGTTAGCAACTGAGATGTCCTCGATTGGCAGGAAGCTCCAATTTGATTTGGTTCAATCGTTAAATAATCTCAAAGCATTGTATTGACAAAACGTTGTATTGACATCCTTCCTGCATACAATTTCCTCAATAAAAGCCAGTCATTTCTTGCATAATTTCCACAATATCGTTGTGATTGATTTATGGGACTTGCTTGACCGAAAAGTGTTTACCTCGCGCAAACAGGTAGGGGCGGATCGGGCCGGGTTTCTTTGTAGTCCGTCGGATCGGGGATGGTATTTCCATCCCTTGACCCGGCGGCAGGGAGGGGCAGGGTGGAATCACATATTTGAGCTACCGGGGCAGATACGGATCTCATTAAATCAGCATCTGACCCGCCCCATTGCCATCCCTAGTCCTGTTGTTGTTGACTTCTCAATAATGGGGAGAATTATGCAATAGGTATAGACAGAACCCCAAGATCTCTAATAGCATTATTGTTTAGAATATATATATATATATATATATATTTTTTGGTGACTTAATTTACTAGAATACTGGAATTTGGAATATTCTAGTAGGGTACATAAGTTTTTCACGACTTCTCTTTGAATCATTATAAATCTCAGAATACCCCTAGTTGGCAATAATTGCCAAAAGTAATATTTCGATGTCAATATCCACCATTAATTGTCCCTCTCTCCCTCCCTATCTGTATAGGGGGGTTTAAGGATTTTAGCATCAAATTTAAGGATTTAACACTTCTTTTAAGATCATTATAATCTCGGGATACCCCTAACGAGGCATAAATCCCAAAAGTAATTTAAGCCATGTCATTAACCATAGTTTGCAAGATTTTTAAAGTTACTTACGATAGAGAATTTTAGAAAATGCAACAAAAGTCTCCCTCTCCCTTTCTCTAATCTGTGACCTTGCAATGAAAGGGAGAGACCCTCACCAGCTATCAACTTGGTCTCCTATGTACTCATATCTCTCATATGTGTAAGAATGAAATCAAATCCTTTTCATTCATTTAATCAATGTTCACATTATATTCCCTGAAGTTTAGATTTATCAACATTTTTCTTCAGCTTGGTTTCATTCCCACACACTGAAGAGTTCCATAAAAAATTCTTGTAATCTAAAATAGAACAGCAATTGATATGAGAAGCAGTAAGAAAAGGAACTATTATATAAGAACTACTCCAAGACCCAGAATTGTCCTTCTTATATATCTAAACTTGAGATATTATGGCCAAATGAGGGGCAAAATTGGCATTACTCACCAACAAGTGATGAATGTTAGGCATTTTGATGTAAGGGGGATACAACATACTATATGAGATATTCGATTATTTGGAGATCCATCCTTGGCATGTCTATATATCGTCTCCTAAAACTATATGCAATACTGAGGTTTTCGATTATTTGGAAAACCATCCTTGGCATCTCTATATGTTGTCTTCTAAAACTATACGCGTTACTGAAGTTTTCATTGTATAACCAAGTCCATGATCCATGTCCTTTTTCCTTGAAGAGTGGGTAATAGACAATAAAACTAACTTCTTTATCTAAGAGCCACCAGCAATGCTACAAAAGGACGGGCAGTAGGGGATAAAACCGAAAGTACCGAGTTGAAACTAGACTCCTGCAATTTCCACTAAAGTAATCCACGTATCCAGGGATTAATTACTAATAATTAAGAGAAGAATTGCAGGCACTATAGTCCCTAACCTATGCAACACTTTTGTGAGTATTCTCCTATAAGGTTTTCGGTGAAGAGGCTCGTCATTTGTCAATTGGCCTCACAATATTAAAATTTACTAAAACTGAAATTACAAAACTAAGGAAAAACTATGCCAGGAAAGAGTTAGAGGACCAAGTGGCCTATGGACAACTTAATCCCCTTCACCACTGGAAACAACCACCAAATCTGACATAAAAAAAAGTGACATCAGCAATAACGTGTCAATATCACAAAAATAAGGTCCCAGTCGCAAACCTGAACAACAAACACATTTTCAGACACTAATCTCTTTATCGAGCTTGCAACTGAAATAGTATCTCTGCCACATGCAACCACCAGTAAAGGTCCGTCCCTGAAGAAGTAGCATTATCCGCATAAGTTAAGGGATAAGAATGCGGTCTTGAGCTACAAAAACTAAAGCATGTACATGTGTGCTTTGTATGGCACTAATACGCAAATATCTTGTAAGGAAGTTGTGAAACCTACACTTAATTATTTCCATTTTAATACTAATTCGAGCCTACGTGAGTGGATTCTAGGTCCATGGGCAAATAAGAAGGTAATTTAGTGAATTCAGATGTGTTTTTCCTACTTGGTTTTGTGCACGAAGATTGCATGTGGAAACAATATCTAGACAAGTATACACGTGTATTTATATTCTTCATGAGTTATAGTTCTTGCTAGAAAGGTACTAATCTGATAGGCAGGTCTTGGTCTTCACATATAAAAGGGTGGGAAGAGGAAGAATGGTTAAAGGTTCTGAACATGAAAGTGCGAGGGAGAACAGTAGTGACATCAGTAGGCCGCTCTCGTGCCAGTGGCGTTGGCCCCGCATAGCCTTGGCTACAGGAGTGTGTGTGTCCTTGGCCTTGGCTCCCTGTCTTTGAAAAGATCGCATTTTGAGAAGAGTAGCAGATCAGGGGGTTCAGAACATTCCAAATAGGTTAGTTAGAGTGATTTGTTAGTACGTAGGTATCCTACTAACGTAGTCCTGAGAACCCCAACAAGTGGAAAGACCAACACACAACTAGAGAAGGTAGATATGGCCATAGATTCCAATCTCATACTCGATTTCAAGCTCGTAAAATTAGGGCACCTAAGGGAAGGAAAAATCCCCCCCAAAATGCTACTACTGAAAGAAGCCTAAAAATGTTTGATTGTATGCGTAACAGGAATGTAACCCTCCAAAAATCACAATGCCAATGCCCATATGCTATATTGATAACAAACCTTGGTCTCAAGTCCGAAAAATATACACCTATGAAAAAATTATATGCTATGTGATTTACAACATTTATGGCATAAACCTTCTAATGCATAAGCGCTTTCATATCTTTCAAGTATCTCGACACCTGAATCAAATTATTACATGCATCTTTGCCACTAGAAGGTCTATTTAAGATCTGAAGAATAACACCCTGGTGCGGACAATGCACCACCACCTTCAACATTTGAAGCTGCCAACGCTTTTTGTGAATAGGAGAAAAACCTTTCAACTGCACAAAAAACCTAAAATAGCATACCAAAGAATCAAAATTTTTTATCCCATATAGTTCACAAAGCCAACTTGGATAATTACCCACCACACACGACCAAGTGGAGTTCCAGATGTCACACGTAAGGACTCCAAACTACACTATTTCTGAGCAACTGGTGCACTGTCCACTTGTAAAAGCAGTAAAGAAAGTCCAAGTTGACAGCCCAACTCCTAAGCCTACAAAAACTGTCACTCTTCACCAAAGATGCAATACTGGAGAGGCCAAAAATGAATCACGTAAGTTACAACTCTCATTCCGCTCATACTATCTAAACCACAAGCTATCATATCATTCATCCATTTATTCTAAACTTCTTTTCCCTTACCACCACCAGAAATTTCAAAGGCCGCGATATTGCCAAAAAAAACGTCGCCGCAGCAATTTATAAAACTGACCATATATGCCCTCCCCCCTCTCCCTCCCTCTCTCCTCCCTCCCTCCACTAAATGTGGCGTCTGGCTGGGTTTGACAACTTTACAACTTCTCACTTGCGCCAACACATTAAAGAGATCCCTCCCTCCTTCCCTCCATCCACCCACTAAGTCAGGCGTCTGACTAGTTTTTGACAATTTTACTTCTTCTCACTCATACCAACACATCAAAGGGATCAAGCAAAGAAACAATATGAGAAGATTATATTGGAGGAATGGATACTTGAAGCCATGTAACTACATGACTTGCAGGAGATATATGACAGTTGAGCACACTTTTTGTTCAAAGGTGAAGAAGGGCTTTCAGTCTTGAGGATTGTTGTGTTCTGTGGGACGGCAATGAGGACAGGTATGTGGGTGTTGGAGAAGGCAGATTGAAATGGCAAATACATTGTGATGCGCCATGCAAAGATGAAAAAAGGAGTTGCGCATGTCATGTGTGCGAATTAAGCTGCAACGATATTTTGGGTGTCTAGGGTCAATTTTGTCCAGCCACACTATTAGGCTAATTGGCATTTTAATCTTGCTTTTATGGTCATTTGGTCTTTTTTGAATCTCTTGTTTAGCAGGCAGAATTAGGGTACCTTTACCTATTAATATTGGTGTAATCCCCAGAGTTGATCAGAGTCGAGTTATATGAGTGTTTCGTGGGTAAAGGAAGTTCCTCATATCGGTTTTTCTTTTACAATCTCGTTGTGGGCTCTGCTGATGATGACACGCGAGGTCATGGCTCTGCCAAAGAGTATGGATGATCGCTCTTGCAGCAGCGACAGATCCGGATGGTGGAGACAAGGAAATTGATGCTGATGACAGCTTCATTTTAGCTTGTTAATGGTCATTACGTCAACGAATTATTCCAGGTTGTGGGTCCACAATTTGTGTTTAATTGTTTTCTTTTTCCTTGTAAAGCTTGGATAAAAGTAGGAAGACCGGTGGAGCAGTAAAACTTTTCTATTTAAATAAGGCGGATACAAAAAAGAACAAGGTGGATTAGAAAAAGAATACGAGAGAAATGTGGTCCTGCGATTTAGCACAGTGATATCTTGAAAAGCTGATATCAAATTGATGTAAACGCAGTGTGTGCAACGAGGGAGAAAGGAGATTGGAAGACAAAAAAGGAAAAGGAGGGACTTGCTTCTCCTGCAGAGGATCAGCGTTAACACACACGGCCTAAGAACTAGCATAATTCAACTCTTAATTACTTCAGTAAGAATAGTAATTTATACCGGAAAATCAACCCTAAATATACTCCTAAACAAGAAATATTAAATAGACAGAACAACCCCAATAGCATGACAAATATACCAAAATAACCCAAGTAAGAATGGGCAAATTTAACCCTAGAGACCTAATAAAGGGTAAACTGCAAACGACTCCCAGAGATTTTGATCATTTTCGCACTTAAGACCGCACAGCTTCAAATTTATCACATAACACACTAACGTTTAAAATTTGTTGCAATTGAACACAAAAACATTTTCCTGTTTTAAAAAAAAGTGGACAGCCATTCCCATGTGCCGCTCACATGATTGTTTTGAAGGGGCAAGTCTACAAACACACAGGTCTTTGTCCTCCTCCTCCAATCCCAACAACCATAACCACCACCACCCACTGTACCTCCAACACCCTAATCTGCTTCCCCACTAATCCTTCGCTTGCAAGATTTTTTCATTAAACCAATCCTAACACCACTTCCCCACAAACCAAAAACCCCTAACATTTCAAGATAACCACCAAAAACCATCAGGAACCCACAATCTCCCCCACCACCATTACCTCCTCCTTTACCCAAATTCAAAGGCTAACGATCACAGTGGAAACGAAGGCGCTCAGGTGTATGATAAGGAAGAGGGAGATGACCCACGTGTTGGCTTCGCACTGCCTCGCTGGGCACAGCTCGTCGAAGAGGGACATGAAAGGAACTCTAAAACTATTTTGTCGGAGCTTGTTGGCGGCAGCAGGTATGAACTCAGCGGTGGAGCATCAGGATTGCTTGATCTCGGTCTGGTAAGTGTGTGTAGGTGTTGTGAGTCTGCACTACTGGTGGGTGATAGGAGGTGGCAGACCGTGGTGTTGTTGGGTTATCGAAATGGGGGGCAGAGGCGGGCATGGTGGGCAAACAGTGTGCAAGGTGTGGACGGTGAGGGTGTCTGACCGTGCTAGGTTGTGACGTGTGGATGTGTCTTGAAAAGACATCTTTGCCCCTCCATGTGGACAGCCACCTTTTTCTTTTAAGGGGAGAGACGATTTTGGGTCTAATTGCAGCGGACTTAAAATGTTAAGGTGTTATCTGATACAATTGAAACCATAGAATATTAAATGGGAGCATGATGCAAACCTCGGGAGGTTATTTGCAATTTACCCTCTATTAAACCCCAATTAATCATTTACTAGAAGTAAAAAAAATGAACTCAGTTTATTCCAATACACCATGCTGCCATAAAGCACTACATTGGTTGCGTTTTATATGGTTGTCGGGGACTAAGAGTGGCAGTAGGGTGGATAAAGCATGATCTTGGAAGTAGATGGGTACTTTGAAGAAGCATGGACGTAAGCGGGTGTAGATTGCAGGAAGCGTCACTAATATAGTGGCTTCGGGCTCGAAGCAGGAGCAGGTGAGAGGTTCAGGAGCTAGATTCCCAAGCGGGTGCTTCACTAGAATGGAATTATCCTGCAACTACGGACTGGTGCAGTGATGGTCCTGGCTGTGGAGTCAGGGTGTTGAGATGCATAAGATGGCGCAGGTGGAAGAGCAGGCAGTGCCAGGAGGCATAAAGACAAAATTGTTGAGTGAATGGCAATACTTTAAAGTACCCGCTGCCTCCTCCAATCCATTGTCATTTCTATACTGTTTAAACATTGAAGTTGAGGAGAGAGCAGGGAGGGCAGAAAAGAGCTATTAGTTGAGTGCCTTTAGTCATTTCAAATTAACTATTGTGATAATGGAGTTTTGTTTAATGGCAATACCGCCAGCCAACATTAAATATGCCAAGTCCACCATCTTGGGATGTGGTCACTTCGTATTCGGTATTTGGATTTTATACACAGGTTCTGAACTTAGAGGAAATACATCTTTAACAAAGGATTATTTTCTTAAGGTGATTTTCAGGTACAAAGGAGATATACGTACTTCTCAGAAGTCTCTCGAGCCATGGTTACTATATTTTTCACATCAGCTTCTAATATAGATGATAAGCCCACACTTCTACCATTTTCTGTGGGTGGAGATATGACTTTCTCCCCTCTGGCTGTTAACAGAACTTGTGAATAACCAAAAATCTGACTGAGGATGTAATATAGCTTTTTGTGAAGAGAAACTGGGAGCCATAGTAGCCATTCATTGATTCCTCCTCTTGGCCTCATAACGCGCTGCATGTGTTGACAGGATAACCGTAAGACACAAAGCTAGCAGAAACAACATGGGACTAAATCACAGCTGAAATAAATTTCCAAAAAAGACAATTTCTAACAGGCACGTAAAAATGCTATTCATATGTCATGTTTTGCTTCATAAAAATGCAGTTAATGTACCTACGTTGTCCTCCGCGCCACATCTTGTATAAGGTTACCCATTAAAGAATTTGCTATACATAATAACCCAAGCAATTGGTAACATGATTCTGCTCTATTCCAGTCCAAGGTTCAACTTTAGGTTAGTCAAAAAAACCCACCAAGATGATAATGAAAGACCTTGCTCGTTGCTAAAAAGGAAATAGCAAGGGGTATTTCACAAACAGGGGGTTCAGAAGCAAGGCCAAAAGAGGAAACAAAAGCAAGAAAGTGGTTAGTGCCCAAGTATTTTTGCATGTTCTTAGCGTGTCCCTTTGTTTCAAATAACTTGTTAATGTTGTATCTGATTTGTTGTGAGCAAAAATAGCTGAATCCACATAGATAATGAATGGTACGTCCCATCTTCTTATAGGAGAACATTTGCCTTCCTCATATGGTATCCTAGACTAGGGGGCTGCTTGATAAAACTGAAATTTAAGTACTGAAAAAGTTAAACCCTGAATTCGTAAAGCTGAAAAGTTTAAGCAACTGATTTTTACTGAAAAATAAGTTAATCTGTTTGGTAAATCAAAAGCAAATGTCTGAAAATTGTTCCATTTATAATTTTATTCATTTTGCCAAAATTATGTATTTATGTACGTACTTTATAACTATTTTTGTTGACCAAAACCGTGTTGGTGGTGGTGGTGGTAGTGGCGATAGAGTAATAATGGTGGTAGTAATGGTGGTGGCAGCGGCAGAAAGGTGTCAATGGTGGAAGTAGTGGTGCGTGAAGACGTGGTGTTGGTAATTATGGTGGTAGCCATAGGCAGCGACATGGCGGTCATGGCAATTGTTGCAGTGTGGTGAATATTTAGATGGTAATGGCAGACATGGACATGGTGACGGCAACAATGGTGTGGTGGAGGTGGCGGTGTCCTCGTGGTAGTGGTGGTGGTAATAGTGGCTAGGTCGTGGTAATTGTGGTGGTGGTGGTGGTGGTAGCAAAAGGGAATAATAGTGGTTGTGATGGTTGTAGCATGGTGGAGGTGGTATTTCCAGCAAATTAATTGAGGCGACATCACGGTGATAATTATCCTTTTATGTATAATTATTGCAAATAACTTTAACCATCTCACTTAGAATTAAGTGATAACTATTAAGTAAGTTCATCCTAACTTAAAATTTTAGTCTAGTTTTTGTAGGAATTAATTTTTTAAGTTATACAACGTTAAGTGTTATCAAATGCGCTTAATTGAAAATCACCAAAAACTTTAAGTTTCAAGTGCTTAATTGCGTTATCAAACACACCCTTAGACTTCTTTGTTGACGAGAAGATAAGCAGTGATCACAACAAAAAAAGGAGCGGTTCAAGACTCAATTCCCAAATAGAGGACAAAGCTGGCCTACATAGATTATCTGGCTACAACCCAAACGACATCAGAGATAGGTATCCTCTGCGACTTCGTTGTGGTTGTAATGAGCAGGAAAAGTTTCACGATCAGAGAAATCAGGATTCTATTCAACCGAAAAACATTTAGATCCCTAAGGACAAGCCCTCAACTATAACCAACATGCCGACATGCTCTGTGGGGTTGTCATGATAACATCACATCCATTAGTCCGTCAGAACTCCTTGAATGCTAACACAAAGCTTAATGTGACCTCTACGAATCTAAAGATGCAGATTCTTCAACCCAGGTAGGTTGCTGGTATTTAGGTCAAGGCCGAGGTCCCCAAGACTGCATCTACTGCGTACTACTACTACTTGCCTCTCTTGAGACACATTTACCTGATCCCAACATCCACAAACAGCACATTTTATGACATATATCAGAAACCTCTTACATTTGACAAGCAGAGGATGTCAAAAGAGACAAGCAGAAGATCGTGCACTTAAGCTACCTCTTAATGACGCACATTTTACAACTTATATCCTTCTGAATCATTTTTCTTACTTATTCTTTCATTCCCGCCTTCAGCACATTCGATGATAGAACAAACCTAGCAGACTCATCCAGATACAGGCTTAACAACATAACAACATAAAGTCTCAGAAGCAAAAAGATGCTTATATATGTAAAGATGCACACACAAAAAATTGTACAAATAAGTACGTAATACAGAGTACAGACACTAGGTTATTAAAAACACACAACGAAAACAAGCAATTGCAAGTCATTAATCTTGCAAATTTACATTTCTTAGGCATTTGGCACTACAGGAAAATTAAACTCTACAGCCAAAAAGAGTCTAAACAAAATTTTGTCTTTTACTTATTTTTACTTTCTTGGTGTAAGGCTTACAAATAAGGTGTGTTTGTTGGAGAGGCCGAGGGCTTTGACCAAGCCGATGCTCTGGCTCTCGGAAGACGGGAAGCCGGTGCCGATGACGACGGCTCGGCGGATAACGCCGTAGACGCCGCCCTCAAAGATGTCGGGCACTCCCATCGGCGGGCTGCCCGGCGGCTCGGGCAGTCTGATCGGCTTCATGGACCGGTTGGTGGCGATTCGAAAAACCCTTTTCGGAACTGGTTTGTAAGCAGGACGAATATGTGACCGTGCGAATTTCTATTGCTACAAATTCGCTGGTGAAAATTGATGACAGGGAGAGGGTGAGAATTGGAAGAGAAGAATTGGATTATGGAACACCAACTGCTCGGCACATTTGAGTAGTTCTGAGTTCCCCAACTCGGAAACCTACGGCACGTGGGAGTTACCTTTGCGTTCAAACATGTCACTCGGTTGGCATATTTTATTTCTTCTAAAATTTATATACTATTTTTTTAAATTCTTAAACTTTGAAATATAGCATATGTCAAATTTTAATTTAATCACAAAATAACTTCCAACATCATGAAATCTAACCATCCAACTCGGGAATCTGCATCATTTTAGGTCTAAATGATTTATCTTCGTAGGCAGAGGCCTTTGATGGTCCCCTCTACTCAAGAATTGGGTCCTCCGAATCACTAACTAGTTCATGATCTTTCTCCCCCACTTCATAATAAACTGCCTCCCTTTTCCGTGCACAACACGAGATTTTAGCTAGGAGCTGCTTAAACTTTTGAGATTTTCTGTAAGATCGACTGATATACTCCCTCTTACAATTTGCCTACTTTAGCCACACACACACAAAAAAAAGTAGCACTCTAGCATTTTCCAAGTGTAGCAATTGGGCCAAATATCAATGTGAAAATGTTGTTGACCGTCGTCTGTGTGTGTGTCATGCATATGATGTGCTAAAGGAACACTTATGGTAAAATCAAATTGTCATTTCGTATTTCTCATTTCTTCTTGCCAACCCCTCGCCCCACACCAAAAACCTATGTCTCACTACTTTGGTACCTGCTCCCACATACCACCAAGCTTCCAAAGTAATTTTGCGGAGGTCATAAATATTGCATTCTAAGTAGTAGCATATTTTGTATAGCCCTATTTCATCAAAACTTATTAGAGTTAGCTAGTCGATTGACCATTGTACTATTAGGCAAATTCAACATTGGTAACGGGACTTTGATTTGTGTTAAAGTGACTACTAAACTTTAAAATTTGTTTCAATCAGGCCACTCCGTTAACATCTGTGAATTAAGTCCGTTTATTTATGGGTAAAACCGTTCATTCACTGTTCACCTCCTTCTTCTTTTTCTTCACACACACACGCACTTCCCCGTCTCCCTCTATACATACAAGGGAGAGAAAAACAGAGTTCTCTGCTTCAAGGATTTTTGTTCTTTTCTTTTGTTTCTATAACTTTCTTGTGGTCATAGAGTAGTTAAGAATTTCTTTTATTGCTATGATGTATTTGCCTAAGAGATGAAGCAATTTCTCCTCTTGAATCAAGAGGGACTCATATTTGAGGTCTATCCAATGAATCAAGGGAAACAAACTTGATTTACAAACCTTGCCACTTTGCACTAACTTGATTATGGCAACCACACAAAAGTTTACAGATCAAGCAGCTTTCAAGGATGAAGATCAAGCAGCTTTCAACGATGAAACCAGAATCAAAGCTTTATTTCTCGCCACCTCATAGCCTTTTTTCTACTTTTTTAGTTCCTCTTCTTGCATGTCTAGTGGTTGTATTATCTAATTTAACTAAAATATGAACATTAACAAAAATCCACCAATTCTTTAGTGTAAAATCAGTTTTTAGCAAGACTAACGTGAAGAATTTTTAATATGGTCAATTATGAATATGATTTGAGTGGAAATTTTCAATTTGACTAAAATCAATTATCGCAACACACATGGCATGCTATCACAACAGTTTGTGAGTGTGTGTGTGTGTGCGCGCGCGCGCGCGCTTGCGCGCGCTTATGCGTGGGTGTGTGTGTGTGTGTCAAAGTAGATATTTTGTGTGTCTGTATTTTTTTGGTGGGTCTTTTGTGTATGTGTGTTTTGTGGGTCTTGTGTGAGCGACAGTGTGTTTGTGTATGTGTGCGCGTGCCGGTGTACGGGACAATGTGTGTGGGGAGGGGGGACAGTCTTCCCATAGATAGAATCACCCAAATAACCTTATTTTATGTCAAATTGCGCAAAAGTACCTTTCTTAGGTCAAATTACCAAAATACCCCTTCGGGGTGACAAATTACCAAAATATCCCCCGTTACACTTAAATCATCAAAATGATCTTTCTATAAGCCAAATCACTAAAATATCCTTACCATATGTAAATTTACTCAAAAATACCCTTTATGGGTAAAATTACCAAAATATCCCCTCGGGATTGACAAATTACCTAAATACCCCTAGGGGTTTCTGGCACCAAAAAATCCCAAAATATCTTAAAACACTATTTTTAGATATCCTAAAGCCACTTTTGGACTAAAAAGTATTTTAGGAAAATCTTTGCCCAAAAATCCTGACCTGGTGTCCGGACCTAGAGCTTATAGGCCAGTTTCGAGAAAAATACCTATCATCCTCAGAATGGCCCAAAATTTTAGAATATAAAACATATCAATAAAATAAGATCTTCTTAAAATTTTTAGATTAAAATAACTTTGTTTACTATGTTAAATAAATTCAAAATTTCCCCCAATCGAAACCCTGATTTAGCATCCTTCGCAGATACTGAAATTTTTGAAAAATTCCAGAGCGTATGTCTCATAAAAATATCATGGGTTACTGTTTTGAACTTTGTCTAATTTTGGCTCTAACTATTTGTTCATACCCTATTCTGGCCAGACCCCGGGGGCCCACTGAGGGGCCCGCGTCGTGCGACACATCATCCAGTCAACGATCAAATATTCAACGCCATAACCAGGTCAAAGCGCATCTCCTTTCGAGCATACATGGGCATCACCAATGCAGCGACATCAACACAGTCAAGCCATCATAAAAGGGGCTCGATCATTCAAAGGGGTCGGCCACCCCTCTCATAAGAGGATCGGCCACCCCTTCCTCAAGGGGGTCAGCCACCCCTCTCATAAGAGGGTCGGCCACCCCTTCCTCAAGGGGGTCGGCCACCCTTCTCCTCAAGGGGGTCGGCCACCCCTCCCTCAAGGGGGTCGGCCACCCCTTCCTTAAGGTGGTCGGCCACCCCCCTTCCTTAAGGGGGTCGGCCACCCTTCTGTCTCGCAAAGAGTCATGCCTAAACCCCCGACATCACTCATCGCGCTCTCGGCCATCCACGCCCAACACCGATGGTCACTTGCGCCCCGCTGATGATACATGCCCCCGGCGCTAAGTATTGCTCCGCGACAGTCGTCGCCGCGCCCTTGCGCTCTGCTGATGATACATGCCTCCGACACTGAGTATTGCTCCGCGACAGTCGTCGCCGCGCCATTGCGCCCCGCAACCATGTTACAAGTCTCCGGGCATCACACCTATTCACCATACCATGGGCCCCTGCCATGGACTGGGAACATGCTTCGACCCACTCTACAGAGTGTGTAGCATTCTGAGGCTCTGCGCATAGTGCTCCGACACGAGGACCTCTCCTTGCGGCATGGGCTGAGCGCCATCACGGGCTTAGTGCCATCGCCGGCTCAATCAATTGCGGGACTGGCTGTATGCCATCGCCGGCTCAATCAAACTACGGCATGGGTAGAGCGCCATCACGGGCTTAGTACCATCGCCGGCTCAATCAACTGAGGGACGGGCTGTATGCCGTCGCCGGCTCAATCAAACTGCGGCATGGGCTGAGCGCCATCACGGGCTTAGTGCCATCGCCGGCTCAATCAACTACGGGACGGGCTGTATGCCGTCACCAGCTCAATCAAACTGTGGCATGGGCTGAGCGTCATCACGGGCTTAGTGCCATCGCCGGCTCAATCAAACTACGGCATGGGCTGAGCGCCATCACGGGCTTAGTGCCATCGCCGGCTCAATCAACTGCGGGACGGGCTTTATGCCATCGCCGGCTCAATCAAACTGCGGCATGGGCTGAGCGCCATCACGGGCTTATTGCCATCGCCGGCTCAATCAACTGCGAGATGGGCTGTATGCCGTTGCCGGCTCAATCAAACTGCGGCATGGGCTGAGCGCCATCACGGGCTTAGTGCCATCACCGGCTCAATCAAATGCGGGACGGGTTGTATGCCGTCGCCGACTCAATCACCAGGGGCTATGGTCCTCGCAGTAGGATGAGCTCGCAACCCTGGAACCATCGTCGGCACAACCTTGAAGCCACCGACATCACACTTGCAGGGAGCTCCAACACAAAGACTTCACCGCAACGCACCCTAAGCACCAAGCGGTGACCATGGTCACTCATGTTACTCATGTTGCTGTTGATCGTCGACACCACCAGGGCGATGACCCACGGGTCACTCCGGGACGGGGGCAGGTCCTTGGAGGGCATCGCGCCTAGTCCGCCTGGCAGTTGGCTACAGGGGCAACCCTCACCGCTGTCAGGTTCTATGTGCGTCTCTTGATGCACCTAGTGGGATTCAGTAAGGGCTTGGACTGGTGGCTGGGGCAACGGGCTACTCTGACCATGCTACCGCAGCATGATCAGTCTCCTCGGACAGGCAGAGAGATGTCGGCAGTGACCCACCTCCAGCGATCCCCCTCCATTGTGACCCCTCCACTGCCGCAAGTTAAAAGCCCTCCACTGCACTGCCCCCCCTCCCGTGAAAAGCCCTCCACTGTCGCTGCATGAAAAGCCTGCCACTGTCGTTGCGCCACCAACGCCGCCGCCCTCCACTGCTGCAGGCTATTGTGCCTTCTTCATTAGAAGGTAAGTTCCCAACACCCTAATTATTTTCTCTACCCTACAAATTTGTTTGATAATTTTCTGCTCATGCTTGATTTTGCATTGAATCTGTATAATTCTTTCAAATTTATTCGTTTAGTCTAAAAAAAAATTTTGCTGGGTATCTGTTTAGTCTAATTATCTCTAAAAAAGTTACTGGACTTATCACTGTAAATCATAACCTACGATAATGAGACTATCTATGAAGAAATCAGCTGACTGTTTGTAGTAACCATCCCTATGATGAGACAATCTGTAAATTGAAGTAATTGAACACTAATTAAACCTTAAATTGAATGTGCTAATCAAATCGAATCCTAAATTAAACTAATTGAACCCTAAATTGAATGCCCTAATCTAATTGAACCCTAAATTGAACTAATTGAACCCCCTAAATTGAATGCCCCGCTCCAATTCAATCGAATCCTAAATTGAAGTAATAGAACCCTCTAATTGAACCCTAAATTGAAGTAATTGAACCCTAATTAAACCCTAAATTGAATGCCTTAATCGAATCGAACCCTAATTTAAACTAATTGAACCCTAAATTGAATGCCCTAATCCAACCGAACCTTAAATTGAACTTATTCAACCCCCTAATTGAACCTTAAATTGAATGTTCCAATTCCACCGAACACAAAATTGAAGTAATTGAACCCTAAATTGAAGTAATTGAACTCTAATTAAAACCTAAATTGAATGCTCTAATCGAATCGAACCCTAAATTAAACTAATTAAACCCTAAATTGAATGCCCTAATCCAATCGAACCCTAAATTGAACTAATTGAACCCCCTAATTGAACCCTATATTGAATGCTCCAATTCAATCGAACCCTAAATTGAACTAATAGAACCCCTAATTGAATGCCCAAATTCAACCAACCACTAAATTGAACTAATTGAACCCTAAATTGAAGTAGTTGAACCCTAATTAAACCCTAAATTAAATGCCCTAATCGAATCAAACTCTAAATTAAACTAATTGAACCTTAAATTGAATGTCCTAATCCAATCGAACCTTAAATTGAACTAATTGAACCCTAAATTGAAGTAACTGAACCCCCTAATTAAACCCTAAATTAATTGCCCTAATCGAATCGAACCTCAAATTGAAATAATTCAAGTGCATCGGATATGTGCATTTTGAACAATTTTTTCCCATTTCAACATTGATCATTTGTTTGATGATTTTAGGTTGTTAATTGTGCATTTGAGAATTGTGATTATTGATCGATGATTTTAGGTTGTTAATTGATGATTTTAAATTGTTAATTGTGCATTGAGCATTTGAGCTATTGAGATTGTTGAAGGAGGATGGGACCCAATTGGATTGAATGTGTGATTTTTATTGCATTGAGCATTTAAGAATTGAGAATTGAGATTGTTGATGGAGGATGGGACCCAATTGGATTAAGATCCCTGTTAGATAGCACAGACACAGACACCGCGTCCGATCGACACCGACACCGCGTCTGATCGACACCGACATCGAAACGACATATTTTAGCTTTATACTTATGGACACCACTTCAATTGGTGTCCGGCACCACTTCAATTGTTGTCCGGCACCTCTTCAATTGGTGTCTGGCACCTCTTCAATGAGTGTCCAACACGGTGTCTAGAAATTAAAAATAAATCAATGTCTTCAAACACCGTTGAGAGGTGTCCGAGACGTGTCCGGATGTGTCGATGAGGTGTCGAGGTGTCGGTAGGTCACGGACACCCCGTCCGATCGACACCGACACTGAAAAATGTCACATTTTGGCTTTATACTTGTGGATACCTCTTCAAAGGGTGTCCGGCACCTCTTCAAGGGGTGACGAACACCTCTTCAAGGGGTGATGGACACGGTGTCCGGCATTTAAAAAATAAATCAATGACTTCGGACGTGTTCGGAGGTGTTGAACACGTGTCGGTAGGTGTCGGACACTTGTCCGGAGGTGTCGGACACGTGTCCGGAGGTATTCGACACATTTTGGAGGTGTTCGACATGTTTTCGAATGTTTCGATGAGGTGTCGAGGTGTCAGTAGGTCACGGACACCGCGTCCGATCGACACCGAAATGTCACATTTTGGCTTTATACTTGTGGACACCTCTTCAAGGGGTGATGGACACGGCGTCCGGCATTTAAAAA
The DNA here is from genome assembly GCA_033070095.1 of Escallonia herrerae. Classification (NCBI taxonomy): domain Eukaryota; kingdom Viridiplantae; phylum Streptophyta; class Magnoliopsida; order Escalloniales; family Escalloniaceae; genus Escallonia; species Escallonia herrerae. The sequence continues at coordinate 122,507 of JAVXUP010001910.1, read as the reverse complement.
ATAAATCAATGTCTTCGAACGTGTCCGGAGGTGTCGGACACCATACCGACACCCCATATGAGGTTTTGGGAATTGAGATTGTTGACTGTGCATTGAGAATTTAAGAATTGAGATTGTTGACGGAGGATGGGACCATATTAGATTGAGATATCTGTGAATCAGTTGAATGGTTGGTTGTTGAATTTAGGTTAATTAGGTTAATACGAAATTTTTAGCACCCCTTAGAATCTCATAGTAGCTCCAGCACTGGCTGTAATTAGGCCTAATTAGTCTCGATTAACCCTAATGAACTCAATTAACCTTAATTAGCTCTAACAAGCCTAATTAGTTTTAATTAACCCTAAGAACCCAATGAAAATTAAATTAGCTATAATTATCCCAAATTGATCCTAATTAACACCAATCAGTCCATATTAAACCCTAATTAGCCCTAATTACTCATATCTTGTAGACCCATGATTAGATTAATTAAACCCTAAACCCTAAAACCTAACTAAACTCTAATTACGCGCCTAATTAGTCATAATTAAGTCTAATAATCCAATTAAACCTAATTAGCCCTAATTATGACTAATCAACAGTACTCCGTACAATTAAATCCTAATTAGCTCAAAATAACCCTAATTAGCTATAATTAGTCAAGGTAATCCTCATTAACACTAATTAACCCTAACATAACCCAATTAAGCCTAATTAGCCCTAATTAGGACTAATCAACACGACTCCGCACAATAAAACTTGGCTATTAGCTCAAAATAACCCTAATTACTCCTAATCAACCCTAATTAGCTATAACTAGCCCAAAGTAATCCTCATTAACACTAATTAGCTCAGAGATGGTTCAATTACTCGTTGCTTATAAACCCTGCATTCTTTATATTCGTTGTTGTTTTGCAAAGTCCATTGGCAACGAGATGGTTCAACTCGTTGCTAATGAATTCTATTTAAAGTGGAATTGGTAACATATGCAACGATCTTTCTGCAGTTTTGATATTTCAGAAAGATTCTTAAATATATTATCAATTTTTGAACGCATGCATGCATAAAAACCCTTAGTTCCCTTTCAAAGGTACTCATTACAAAGTAATACTTTGTAATGAGCCTTTGGATGTCCAGTTTGGACAATTTGGAAAAGTTACGTATTTATAAAACAGTGTTTCAACTCATGCTCTGTGTTCTATGTCGTGGATATTTGGTACACGTTCTCACGTGTTTCTCCGGGTGCATACAGATCTGGTGTTCTAAAATCCGTCAAACCTTGCAAGGCAAGGTTTGATGAATGTTAGAATATCTAATTGATGTCGTGTACTTGGAGAAATGCGGGGAGGTGCTGCCGAATTTTTCGCAGACATAGGACTAAGCATGGGTTCTTTACTGTGTTTATAAACATGTGCTTTTGTGAATGAGATAGAACCACTACCTATTAGAGAATGAAGGGAAAATATAGAGACATGTTGTCATATTCATGAATTTATATTTTACATCGACCCTGCCTAATGATTGGTCATAATTGAAGGTGGTATACAGTACGTTATCAGTCAGTCGATAGAAGTTAGATAAAAGGAAGAATGCTGACAATTTTGAGGATCACGTTGACGAATTTCTTGACTTCACTTACGCACATCCTGCACATGTTGACTTTGATAAGATAAGGTGTCCGTGCGGTAGATGTGAGTTGTTGCATTGGAGAAAAAGAATTAAAGTAAAATGGCATCTTCGTCGGTACGGTTTAATGGGTGGATACACAAGGTGGGGGCAGCATGGGAAAACGATAGTTTTGTCATCCAACCCGGTTAGTCAAACTGAACTTAGGGAGTAGGCACGGTATGTTTATCGAGATATGATTATGGATGTTGGGCATGTTAATGTTGACTGGGGTAACGACGGTGGTGAGGACAGTGCCCAACCGCCGAACGAGGGAGCTCGTCAGTTTTATGAGTTGTTGAGAGCTGCGAAAGAGCCGCTGTGGTATGGAGCTCTAAAATACACATGACGGTCTGCGGTTAGTAGGTTATTATAGTTAAAATCAGACCACGGGCTGAGTGAAAAAGGTTTTAACGAGTTTGTTACCTTGATCAAAGAATTTCTGCCCGAAAGTGAAAAGCTACCACCGTCGTACTATGATGCGAAGAAAATGATGAGGAAACTTGGGTTGAGCTATGAGCGGATAGATGCGTGCAATAATGATTGTGTATTATTTTGGAAAGAGAATAAGGATTTGTCATGGTGTCCAGTATGTGATCATTCGAGTTACAAACCGGACAAAGGGAAGAAGAAAAACATTGCATGGAAGATATTACGATATTTCCCGGTCACACCACGGCTTCAGAGAATGTACTACTCCTCCAATACGGCTGAACATATGAGGGCTCACCGTGAGACTCAAAGCAACGATGCCAATGTGCTGACACACCCAGCTGAGGGCTCATCGGAGAGTGGGTCGAAGCATGTTCCACGACCAAGGCAAAGTGTGCATGGTATGGTTAAAGGATGGACCAAATTGGTGACGCGGTAGTGTGACAGGATACTAGGGATGCAACTGTATAAGCAGCATGGCGCATGGGCGTAGCAGAGCGTGCAGTGTCGGGGGCACGATAATGTGATAGAGAGCCAGGGGCGTGACTATATAAGTAGCACACACGTGGGCGCAGCAGAATATGGTAGCGCTGGGAGCACGTGACATGGAAGGGGCGCACAGGCGCAGTGACGTCTGTCATAAAAGTGGGCATCTACCTAGAACACGTGGCACGTGAATGATGCACAGGCACAGCGAAGAGTGTTGCAAAGGCGGCACGTCATGTCGGAGGCACTTGACGTGGAGATGGCGCTTAGGTGCGGGTGACGGCCATCACGGAGATGGTATACGGGCTTGAGGCGACGAGCATCGCAGAGTCAGACGCGGCGGTCTAAATGTGCACAATTGACCGGGGCAATCAGCTCGGGTAGCCAGACAGGACAGAAGAGGTCCAAGTGTGCATAGCTAGGATGGGATAGCAGCATTGCTTTTGGTACTACTAATGAATCTCTTTGTGGGATATTTTTGCGGTGTATGAGTAGGAGATTTAAGATGAACATGATGGACAAGCTTAAGTTCTTCCTTGAGCTTCAGATCAAGCAAACAATGAATAAATATTCATCCATCAAGCTAACAACACAAAGGTAGCTACTCAAGAGGTTTGGAATAGGTCGTTCACCATGTACAACTGATGGCCCCAAACCTAACACTCAACAAGAGTAAACAAGTGACTGTGTTGACGTCAAGAAAAATTGAGGTATGATTGGCATTTCACTTTACCCCTAGCTCCGCATGATACATCTAAGCACAACATCATGCTTATTGTATGCATATGTGCTAGATACCAATTTAGTCATAAGGTTTCGCATTAGAATGCCGAAACATTCTTTTAACTATCTTAGTAGTTCATCTACGTCTTTAATATCCAAGAGTTGCATCATTCAATTTGATTGAATACTTCGATTCAAAATTTTCCTGATTGCGAGATGGATTGTAGAAGCACAAGCGAGGCTTGCAAATTCCTACATAGATGCTTGGTATCTTGGCATACAAAAAATCAAAGTTCGGTGCTGCTTTCGATGGACGAAGCTGAGTATATAGCCATTGCGAGCTGTTATAAGCATCTCATTTGTATGGGGCAATCTTTAAGAGAATTTAGAATTATTTGTAATTATATACCATTTTTATATGACAGCGCAAGTTCTAGTTGTTTAACGAGGAACCTCAGTTTATGTCAAAAAAATGAAACACATCAATTTCTGGCATCATTTGTTCATGACATTATGTCCAGAGAAGATATCATTTTGAATCAGGAGGTGTCATATCTATTAGAGGCCGAATTTTGGATATTGTTACGAAAGCCTTAGTCAAAGAACTCTTTTATAAACTTGAATGAGGATCTGTGAGAAGTAATTTTTTCCCTTATACTTTATGTTCATAACCTTTTAAAATTTATTACATTTCATGTGTAAGATTAAATATACTCAATATCTCGAATATTCTTATGAATTTTATGATTTTAATAGCATTTTGTCATGTGTTGGGAAAATGGTCGAGAAATGGAAATGAAAAAAAAAGCTTTGAGGCGATCTAAAGACATTTTCTTTAGAACGTTGTTCTTAACCTATCTTGGCTGCACCCATGGACTCACCGTGGGTCCCGTTTTGTGGGACACGTCGATATTGTCAACGGTCAATTTTTCAATGCTTCAGACTGGTCAAAACACAAACGCTCAATTGTTCAGCCGGTTGTACATCTTCCCCCTTAGGGGTCGGCGTGCCTCAACCTTTGCAACCCCTTTCTTGCTTAGTCGATCGTACATCACCCCAAATTGAGGGCTGGCCCCCTTCCGCCTTTTTTGGGGGTTGGTTGGCCTTTCACCAATGCATGCTCACTTCCTTCCTTTTCCTTTAGCCAAGCACTACAAAAGCACGACCTGTGCGCCAACTCCGTGATGCCCGACGCACCCGCGCCCTTGTACTGACAATATGATGCCCATCGCCCGTGCCCAAGCATCGTCTCTGCATCACATACACCTGGAACGATGTCCAGTTTTGCAACAGACATCACCGTGGCTGTGCGCCATTCCAATGCCAGGTGCCCTCGACATGACGTCCATTTCCACAACAAACGTTGCCACGCCCGTGCGCCTCTCCCATGTCACATGCCCCCGACACCGCACACAGTCTTTCGTGCACATGCACCATGCTGCTTATATAGTCGCCCCCCCCTCTGACTCTCTGTCATATTATCATGTCGCTGACATTGTGTACACTTCGACGCACCCATGCATCGTGCTGCATATACAGTCACGCCCCTGCTCTCTGTCACACAACCATGCCACCTATGCTGTACACATTCCATCGTGCCTATGCGCCACATTGTTAGTACAGTCTTGCCCCCTGGCTTTCTGTCATACTAAGACGCCCCCACGTTGGTCCATCATTTTACCATACCATGCGCACATTGCCTTTGTTGTAGAACATGCTTCGACCCATTCTCCTAAGTGTACAACATCCTGCAGGGATGGCGACTCCTTTGGGACACTTTCTCTGCCAGGGAACTTTTAACGCTCTTGTATGAAGACTCCCCTTCCGCCAAGTAGATGGCTCCTCTGGAATGCTACCTCCGCTCGTCGGGTAGGCAACCCCTTCAGTACACTACCTAGGCACGCTCTGAGCGCTCCGACATAAGGACTCACTGCAGGGATAGGCGACTCCTCTGGGACACTATCTCTGACTCCGTGACCCGTGTCGCCTGCGCCTGAGCGCCGACTTCATTTCCTATCACTTGTGCGGACTTTGCAATATCATCAGTGCCCTCGCACCGACTCTGCGATGCCAGTCACCTGTGCCCTCGCACCGACTCCGCATCACGTGCCCCTGGTATGACGTCCACTTCCGGACAGACGTCACCGTGCCCGTGCACCGTGCACTGTTCCCATGTCACGTGTCCTCAACACGACATCCACCTATGCGATAGACGTTCCGTTCCCTGACACACGGTGGCCCTTGATGGCACAAAGAAAATTGTGTGTGGCATTCGACTTGCCGCTTGCAAGAAGAGTCCGCCAACAAATCCCAACAATCTACAGCAAGTAGTGTGCATCAACATTGCATAAAACAGTGCACAAAGAAGTAGATTTCAACACGAGGGCAAAACGGTCCCAAACATTCTCATTACTTCAACAACATCATTACAACTTATAGAAGGCTTTGTTTGCATCCACAGTGTGCAATCTGGCTAAGACAGGCAAGCTAAAACAAAGCAAGGGACTCTCGGGTATGGGTGTGCATGACTCCCATATAGTACCATTAGGAGGAAAAACCAAAGTGACAGTAGTAGATGTAACTATGTGCGAGGAGTCATAGTGCCTCTTTTTAGAGAAATGCAACTCGAAATGACTTGAAATTTTACAGGGAAACTTAAATATATACAAGGGTGGTCTCCACCAAAATTGAGCAAAAATGCACGCCTGGATCTTCAGATCTTCATGGTTGGCTTTTGGCGTGCACGAGCACTACAATTGGCCGCGTGGGCGCTGTGCTTGACGGGCGCATGGGTGCGAGACTTGAAAAACTTGCGAGGGCGCATGGGCGGATGTTGGAAGGGCGCGGGGGCGCTGAGCTGGATGGGCGCGGGGGCACTGTGCTAGGCGGGTGCAAGGGGCAGCCCGTGACACCATGTTACATGTCCCCGGTACTACACACACTTCACCGCACCCATGCACTGTGCTACTCATACAATCGCGCCCCTTGGCTATCTGTAACCTGCATCATTGCCTCACAACCAGTTCTCAAGTCCCTACGCTTTTTTTATTCCTATTCAGTCTCTTATTATTCAGTTTCTTGAAGCCCTGCTTATTGCATACAAATTGCCTCCTAAAAATTGCACTAGTGACCAAAATCTTATATGCATTGTGTTTACGAGTACCAAAATCATTTAAAAGGGCATTCTGATCGTAAAACTCATATGTGGCTTCTTGTGTACCAAATGTTTTTCCAACTATGCTTTCACTATTAAAATCATCAAAACTTCCATATGTTTTGTTCTCTTCACGCGTCTCAACCCCATCATCGCAATGTGCTAAATGCCAAACATCGCAATCAACTGTCTCAAGTTCATCATGGACATGTGTACCACAGATATCATGATCAGCATCAATTTCCTCAATCGACCGAAAATTGTGTGAAGCCATATTGTCGTCCCCGCATCGGCCATGTATTGCACAATGTTCTGATTTGTTCTTTTAAAATTAGGGTAACAATAGGTTCCTTGATGTGGCAGGGGAGAGAACGCCGATAGCGAAGAGAAAGTGAATTGTGGAGGTAGGTTGTGATCATGCAGCAGTGATGGTGTTGTGTAACCGGCAAAGGAGGCTGGCCGGCGACGAAGGGCGGCGAATGGGCAAGCTGGTGGTGACTAATTGTGTGAAGGGCGACGAATGAGCAACGACACTCCAGGCCAAGATGGGAAATCGGGAGAGGTGGGAATATCTATTTCACTATCGTGTGGAAAGAGAGGAAATAAGATCTCATCTTGCCCTATTAACCTAAATAGGATCCTCCCCGAAGAGGAGATTGCCGGAAGTGTTTTTTGGAGCCTATCAATAGAAGAAGGAGGGGGGGGGGGGGGGGAGGAACTTCCCCTCTCAGGCTAATCTAGTTTAATTCCAGGGTGAGGAAATTATCTATTTTAGAACAAAGAAATGGAAAAAAATCCAATTGTATAGAATTTAAGTATCGAATGGGAAAATTTTGGAATGTTCATCTTCCAAAGAAATGCGAGGGAAAGATGATGTTTGGTCGCCTTGTATGGAGAAAGGAGAAAGGAGAAAGGAGAAAGGAATTCAGACGATCATGGAGAGATAAGCTAGAATAATGTTAGAAGAATATTGGAAGAAGAAAATGGTGATAGCATCAAGTTATCATGTGCGTGTTAATGGTGGATACAAAGGGTGGTTTATATAGAGCACCAAGAGTATGCCTAAATACTTTGTGTGGGGAGCAAAGGCGCCAGCCAGCGTGTTGGAGAAGCTACACTTGAGTGTGATAGAACCTATACATTATTTACTTCAGCATCCCCTCAAATTCAAACTGATGAATAGGATGCCAATTTGAGTTTGAAAATTAAATCATGGAACCGTCCTGGTAGACCTGCTTTCGTGCAGATATCCAAGAGATGTAATGGGAAGAAGCTAGCCCAACGTTTCCATGAACAAAATGTTGACGATTAAAATAACAATCGATCTCTATATGTTGGGTATGTTCTACGGACTGCATAATGTAAACATGCAATTTGATGTATAACTAATGCTTGGCACTTTCAATTACGTGTGAGAGTATGAACAGGAAATCATTAAGGTTCAAATGTTATTGTCGACATATTCTAGCATGAATAATGGTGTACAAAGAAATTCTGTAAACAAGAATACGTCCACATAAGTTTGTTTTACAAGGCATGCATGATGAACTGCACTGCTCTGCTGATACTAGGCCGCAAAATAGAATTGTGTAACAGCGCTCCAGAATCAAATGGTTTCAAGTGCAAGATTACCCACCATTTTAACCAGGGGAGCTGGGCACTTGGTAACAATATCGAACCTAGATGGATTCGAGGCACGCTCAAACAAAGACAAGCTCAGCGTAGCGAGCTCTATAAGGGACAACCTTGAGGAGAGGAACCCGTGCCAGTGATGAGGATCCAAATCGAAGAAAGCATCAAAGAATCTTCGAGTCGCATCCAAATCAAGCTTCAACAAAGTTTCCATACCAAACGAGTAGTATTCCCTTATACACCTCTTTTCGGTAGGCCATAAGCCATTCCACACCCTATGATAAAGTGGCTTTCCCCTAATCATCCTGGTCGAGCCAAGGCACTCGGCTATGACGTCGCCTAGTACCGGGGCCAAAGCCAGGGTCCTAGCCACCATGTAACCCGTCGAAGGGTGGACTATCCCGGCTGTTCCACCAATCCCCATCACGCTTTGGGGAATCCGAGGTAATGGACCCCCCATAGGAATCAAACACTTCTCATCCTCAACCACATTCCTCACTCTTATTCCAAGATGCCTCAATCTTGCTACCATCCTCTTTTTAACCTCCCTATATGACAAAACCGGTCGGCTTACCAGTGAAGTCTCTTCTAGGAAAATCAAATTTGAATCGAACGGCATTGCATACAAGAAAGTAGGAAATCGCGAATTGACCGCGCGCAACACTGGCTCGTTCCCCAAATGTGCGTCCCTCCAGTCCATGAGAACCATTTTATCCAACTCAAAAGGATGTGCATCAACTTCTGCTAAAATACCATGAGCTATTTGATACCCATGGTTTCTAGGCTTGTCATACTCAACAAATGTACTAGCAAAACCGCTAGCGTCAACGATTAGACTTGCCTTCAACTCATTCCCGTCGTCACAAATAACTGAAGAATCGAACTCCTGGTGATTCACCTTCCAAACCTTGGCCTTGTGGAACTCAACTCCATTGGAAATACATCCTTCCAACAGGTTTATTTTCAGTTTTCCCCTGCTGACCCGGCCATAGGCACGGTTTAAGTGCCTTCTCTTGTGATCATCGATGTAAACAGAAGCCATAGGCCATGTTTTATCCAAACAATCTTCAAGTCCCAACTTCTCGAACTCATCAACCCAGACTCCATAGTTATTAGGCCACATGGAAAGCGGTGAAGGGTCGATGCAACAAACACGAATTCCATACTGGGAAACTCGCTCCGCTAGACGCAGGCCGGCTGGTCCAGTACCAATTATGATCAAATCGAAGCGAGATCGGGCAGAAGGATCCAGCCACGGGAGATCATGGCTTAAAAACTCTGGGTTTGACTTGGGATTAAGGTCAAGGAAGCTACCAAATTTGCTGTTTTGGATTCTGGGGTGAGTTGTTGTTGTTGTTGTTGAAGGATGTTTTGTTCTTGGAAGAAAACTTGGAGAGGTCAGTGGTGAAGAGTACCTATTGGGTGTTGGAAGTAGATGGGATGGAAGTGGCCTAGAGAGAGTTTCCATGAGAGAGACCCAGAGAGAGCGAGATAGGAAGGGCTGATTCTTGTTGAGAGCTCGGTCTTGGGAGGGAGGGAGGGAGGGAGGGGGAGAGAGAGAGATGTTAGTATCTGCAAGATGGAGGAGAAAGTTGGTGGATACGGACACCAAGGAATCTAAATTCAGTCCCAACGAAGTGATGCTTTAAGCTGAGCTGTTGGTTCACATCTGACAAGGCCAACAGCAACGAAAGGCCTAAAAATGGAAATAGGGGAGTCTTACATGGAAGTACTAGTGTAGAGAACTACAACTTCACCACCCAACTTGGAGGTTCCAACCAAAGACAACAGTCTCGTCTCGTTAAAATTGCCATTCTTTAAGCTGCTAGTCAAAAGTCATAGTTGATATGCTTTCACCTGAAAAAGTTACCCGGTCGGCAGGTGGTGTTTGGATCCACCGTATGGACTCTGTGTGGGTCCGCAAAGACTTCTTCTACTACTTATTTATAGGCGTTACATCCATCCAAGCTTACATTGAAAACCGCTTCAGATGCGACCAGTTTTGCATTGCAGTGTTACTTATTGAAGCAGATCTGCCTGCCTAACAACGCACTACGCGCAGGGCCAAACGTGACTGATGACGAATTTGATGTTCCACTTGTTACAACACGAAGCTGGCCAAATGCAACATGAATCGGAAAAATTACACGGAGCTAGTTTTGATCTCGTGTTATGTACATGGGAACAACAATTGTAAAGTAACGATTGAGAGATCTCCTACTTATATGGCAAAAAATAATAATATAATTGATAGTGACAAAAAATAGTTAAAAATTTATTTTTACCTTTTTTTTTTATGAGTTTTCTTACTAATTTTTTGTCGTTAATAATGAACTCTAGTAATAATTGTTAACTTTTAGCAACAAAAGATGAAAAATAGTATATAAAATGATAAAAAAAATAATATATGAAATGATAAGAATACTCTCTTCCAACTAATAGTAATAATAGCGATAATATTAATAATAATAACTCGTATGTTGAGGTTTATGTCATTCAAAGATACCAAGAAAAGAGAAAAAATATATAACAAATCTAAATATATATATATATATATATATATATATATATATATATATATATATATATATATATATATATATATATATATATATATATAAGGTAAAGCTGAGAGAATGTAATATTATCGTTCTTACTTGGCATGTCTCTCTTTATGCCATTTGGCATTCAGCCAATAAGATAAATTTACTTTTCTCTCTTCTACGTCAGTATGTCTCGTTTAAAAAAAATCTCTCTTTCCATAAATTTTAAGTATACATCTCATTCTAATTAACATCTTATTCAGATCTTGAAACTTTTTAATATTTTACACAACTCTAACATGTTTTCAAAATATAACAAAATTAATCTCCTTCCTTTTACATTATACTAGGTCATATATATATATATATATATATATATATATATATATATGTATATATAATTATCTCTCATATTATATTTTTTTTATGTCGCATAACTTGTTACACTGTTTTAGGTGAGTTTTAATAGTAAAAACTTCAATATATGGGTTCTTAATATTGTTACTAAAAATGATAAAAAATTATAAAAAGGTGAAAATAGTATTATTTGTTATTAGTATTTCACATATAAATATAAGTTTTTAATTAGCCGTTATTGGTCTCGTATGCAACGCACGAGGTTAATACTAGTAATTGAAAATAAAATGGGAGAGTAAACTTTACATGTAAACTTATAATGAATTAAAAGGGGGGAGATTATCTTAATGAGAGAGAGAGAGAGAGAGAGAGAGAGAGAGAGAACTAACGGAGAATATTGAGCTAATCTCAACAATAAAAAATATTTAAGATTAAAGGGAATATATAAAGACTTAGTTTTAACACTCTTAGAAAATAATAAAATTGCAAAGATATAAATAAAATTTTTAAATGGTATATACTAATATAGAAGGGAGGAAATTATAAAATCTATTTAGTTGTTTGAATATCAAATGACAAAAAGGAATTCAAATCAAATCTAATGAGAGATGGAGAAAGAAAAAAGGAATACAAAAAAGGTGAAAATATTTTTAAAAAGTCAAAATAAAAAATCCACATGGTGAATTAAGAGAATGTCCAAGTAAGCAATAACATGACAACTTTCTCTCAGCTTAGGCTTTCTCTCTCCCTCACACACACACACACACACACACACACACATATATATATATATATATTAGAAATGGGAAAGAAGGGCATTACTCATTTGTTCTGACCACAAACATTTTTTCCTTTTCCGAAACGGGAAACTTGACACGATATGACGATGTCATTACCCTTTTCCTCGTAGACTGTGAAGTGAAAATTGGCTATCCGCCCCATAAAAATCCACAAATCATTCTCATGAACCGGTTAAGACGGTTTCTAATTCTATTCATGAAGAGTCCTGGTCAGTGATACGAACTTGAAAGTGGCAAAACTCATAATCGAGAAATGCTCCGCCCAAGCAATTTCCAAGTACAATTCAGATAGTAATGTAAAACTTCATAAAGAAGAATCAGAGGATTTGTAAATAATTGTTACATCAAAATTCCCATCATTTACAAAGGATACAGAAAAAATACTGATCTGCAACAACATCATCATCGACATAGATATCGCGCTATCCACAACAGTGCTCTCTCTACTCGCAACAAGTACAGTTACTGCTGGAAACTTGAAGACATATGTGGACTCTAAAATGCGCACTGTGAGTTAGACCCGCAATGCAGCACAGCCTCCTTCCAGCTTCACGCGAGAGACATCACTGAGAATTCATCAATCACATACCTTGAAAATTTTCATGATCTGCAGGATGGTAGAGTTATGCCTCCACAACAAGCCGCGATTATTATATACAGCAACAGAACGATCAAGCATGTCAACAAGGCCCTGTCATACATAAGAGTACAAGTTTCTGAGCGTGAAACTAAGATTCCTTTAGGTTGTAATGCGCAAATATCTTTAATTTTACACAGATATCTCCGCGTCTAAGGACCACTTGTGCGGCCATCGTACTCAAACTCTTGATCAGGCAAGCAAATTTTGTTTTGCAATCTTAAATAAGGAAAAATAAAATTAGTTGCACTTTGGCAGTGCCAAGGAGAAAGCTCTTAGTTACAGGGAATAGCAGGACACAAATACAGTTTCAGAAAGATCATTCCAGTGCATTGAATGTGAGTTCCAAATGAAGCACGAACCGCGGGCATGAACCGGAAGAAAGGAAGACCAAAAACTTAAAAAGAGGTTTCTGTAATTTCTCATGAGTTAAATATTAGACCCCACGTGCAATAGCCAAGAAACTTCATCCACATGGCAGGTGGATAAAACATTGGGCCTCGGTGCTGGATGATAACAGCAGATTTCAGGTCACGTAACAGTGATCTGTAAATTGTTCCTCGTGCAAGCACTTCCCTAGAGATTAAAGAACCACAACTAATAAGGAAATATTCAACAGCTTAAATCCATGCTGAGCATCACCCGAATATGTATCTAATCTGATATTTTTTTCAGCCAACATTCACAGATCAAGCAACATATTAATCCCGGCTCTGTACTCCAGGAGCTTCAGTTCCGCCACTTCCACATGGCCCATGATTTTTCCCATTACTTTTGTGTCCGTAATAGTGCGAAAAGTGGGACCCGCTCCAAGTTGTTCAAGATGGAAGCCGGAAAAAGTCGTTGTAACCGAGCTTTGACAATCAAGGGGGTTGGTTCATCTTTTTTCTATAGAAGGTCAGGCAGTTTCAATACCAATTGCCTTGCCTGAACTTAGAACTTCACAAGAACCCTTCAGTCTTTGCTCTAGCACTGGCATCTGCAATAGGAACATGGTATGATCTTGCTTTTTCCTTTTGACAATAGTCGCTTCGGTAACCAAGTGGGGCACTTTCCCAAGCCTGTATTGAAGGTATCAAAGGTACGAACGGTAAGCGGATTCGTATCTCGATTTCTGCTCTACTTCTGATCGAGGCAAGCATATATCTTTGTTTGGGTAATCCATAGCCTGAGGTCCTTTCGTTCTTATTCCCAAATTAAGCAAGATAACGCAATTCAGTGACAAATATTTCGGCTTTCACATATGCAGATAATGGAATTGAGACTTACGCCATAGACACAGCTTTGAGCTCCTCGATATGACCTGACATGTCACGCTTTGACATCGTCACCGGGATCATTGAAGCCTCATCAAGACGTATCTCTTTCACAAGGGACGACAAGGCATTCATTAGCAAGCATCTGGTAATAAATGTTTCCTGATTCTCCTGACTGCCATCCACCCTAATAAATGACAGTTTCCGAAAGGATCTGCTAACAAGAACTATTGGATTCTCTTTCAAATAGGCCTTGAAAAGCGACAGATGAAATGCCAACAGGCAGCTGCTTAGGGTACTTCTTCAGGCAAATGAGCCTGACCTATTCTACTGCCCCCTAAGAAGCACGGATTCCGATGCAGGTGCGGATGCGATGCGGGTGCAGATACGGGGATACGTCATTTTTAAAAAAAGTAGGATACAGGTGCGGCGGGGATACGACAAAAATTTATTATATATATATATATATATATATATATATATTTATATTTAACAAAAAAATAATGCTATTTTAGACAAACAATAAGGTATTTTGTTAATTTGTTGGGCTACTTTAGAAATATTGAAATTGCATAGCCAAATATGACAAAGTTTGTAGAAGTTTAGTTAATTTTCAAAAATAGTGGGGCTATTTTAAAAGATTGTCAAGAAAGTTGGGGTTAAACATAATTAAAGAAACTTTTCTAAGAAACCCTAGTTTATAAGTTATAACACAGTCGTCACAACCAAATAGTCAAATAGATGACATCCACAGAGCTCTGTGACGGAGGGCGCCATCGCTGCGGTTGCTGGACCTCGCCGGTCGCCTCTCGCCGGAGGATCCTCGCCGGTCATGTCTCCTGCCGGAAGACCCGTGCCGCTCCGGCGCAGCTTGTTTCGTCTCTTGTCATTCTTCTTCTTCTCCTTCTCTTTCTTGTTTTCTTCTTCTCTTTCTTCCTTCCTCAACTGTCTGCCAAAAAACCCGGGGTGGGTGTCCGAGCTGCACCCAAGATCCAGAAAATAAATTAAAAAAAAAAAGGGTTGGACACGCACCTGACACGCACTGGTGCCGCACCCGAGGTGCACCCACACCCGACACGTACCCCGGTGCCGGTGCTTCATAGACTGCCCCCCTATGGAAGAGCACATAGACACATAATATCATCTGAAAGCAGAGAGCAATACCCAGGGAATCAAACAGCTAGGTTAAGCAAGAAAACAGTTTCGAAATGGATTCCATCTTAGGGCGAGAATCTAACGCTTGAGAACAACCGGCAGCCTGAAGAATCCAGTCAACATTATGGAAGCAGAAGAAGTCATTATTCATCTAATGGAGAATGGAAAAAGAGGGCAATGCCACCAACAAACAGGATAAGGACCTAATGTCACGCCATCACTCTCTTGCTTGGGAGAAACTAAGGTTCAATTAAGTCCGCTTCTCTTTTTGCATGAATTTCTCTTTCCTTCCATAAATCAATCCGACTTGGGTTCAAAAATAATCGAAAGAGATGTAATTCGACTCATTCACATCCAGATCTTGAATGTTTTGGATCCACATTATGCAAGGAGACATGCTTTCGTAATTTAAATTGCAGGGTCATACGAATTCGGTCCATTCCTCTACATCCAACTCGTACCTTGTAAGGCGATGTAGTCTTCATATTTTCCCTTTAATAAGAGTGATTGATAATCAAACAGATGAAATCTACTTGTAATTGGTTACAGGAACTAGACAGGTCAAGAAGTCAAAAAAAGTCCATCCTCATTCTCTCTCTAGCTAGGTAGCACGGACACCTCTCCTAGGTGGAGGTATGGTGTCCTAAATGGATGGACACCCCGACACGTGTCGGACACCGCGACACGTGTCGGACACCGGCCGACATGTGTTGGACACGCCTAATTGGTGTCGGAATTTTTTTTAAAAAATTTCCGACACCGTGTCAGACACTTTATCAACTAGTGTCGAACACGGCATGGAGCAGTGTCGGACCGTTTGGGCCAAATTTTAGATTTTTTGAACTATTACCGTCTTCTTCTCTCTCACCTCACGGCCGTCTTTTGTCTACCAACCACATCAAGGCTATCGCCGTTGTCGCCGGTGTTGCCGGAGCTCAGTCGACGAAAATCCAGAAGTCGAAGCCAACGAATCTGACGGCTACAGTCGCCGAAGGAAGAGAAGCCAGCAGCTGCCGCTGTAGCCGTCGCCAGAGCTCTCACCATCGCTGCCAGAGGTCCTCCGCCGCTGTCGCTAACCCACAAGTCTCCTCCTTTTCGTTTCCTCGTCTCATCTCTGTTTCGTCTTTGTTTCCTCCGCCTCTCGTTTCTTTCCTTTTTTTTCTTTTCTTTTTCTCTCACTCTGGGTGCATAAGCATATCTAATGCATACACAATGGGCACATTTTTTTACTACATATTTGACTTAAATTTTTTGTCCAGTACATTGACTAAATAAATATTAACCAAATAAATATTGCTTTTATAAATATTACTTGAATATTTATTATTACTTAATTTCAGACATTTATTAATATATATATATATATATATATATATATATATATATATATATATATATATATATATATATATATATATATATATATATATATAAAAAAATAGCGGTGTCCTGCAGTGTCCAAAATCTAATTTATAGAAATTGCGGTGTCCGGTGTCCCCGTCGGTGTCGGTGTCCGACACCGTGTCCGTGTCCGTGTCCATGCTACCTAGCTCTCTAGCGAGAACTTCTTTCTAGGAAGCTTGAAGCCGTAACCATGGTCATCAAGCTCCTCCATTATTAGCTTCCTCCAGCAAATCTGACTCCCATCCTTGTGCTCCCATGGTCAAGGCTGAAACTGAGCCTTCTAATTTTGTAGTTCAAGATGGATTTTACCATAACCTGTACTAGAAAAGTTCCTAATGCAGATGACAGGCCAATCATAAGGTCTAGACCACAAAGACAGATATACTTCAGGGTCTAAGGGCCAAGATGAAGCTTATCCTGAACTTTATAGGCCACAGCTCAGAATTTCTAATCTCTAAACATCTGATTTTAATCATCAACTCTTTTTCTAGCCAATGAGCAAGCATCATTTCTCTCAGTATAATCAGTGGAGTTGATATGCAATTTAAGCATCTTCCCCCAATTTACCCTTCTCTTGTGTCTCCTTTTTGTGAATGGCAACAAATGTTATGAAGCTATTAACCCGTTCTGTTCCTTGGAGATGCTCCTACCAAACTAAGTGATGAGCCTTATCAAGAATTCACTCGATTTTCTTGGGGGAGAATTTCTCCTGCTCTGCATTCATGCCAGAAGCTAGATAACAGCTCAGAAAAAATGCTCAACTACCCTGCAACTTTAATAGTCCATTTGCTTGAAGGCATTTAGCCACACTATCCCGTTTTGGGCTTGATAATCTCTTTATGCCTGATTGAATGGGGAAGATATAAGATCCAACAGAAATAACTGCTGATCTCAAAGCATGGTTAACAGATGAGCCTATGGTAGTCTACCGTTACATCTGGCCATTTTCCTTCCATGGGCATCGAGCTGCTAATCCTCGACTCCAAGCATGTTTTTAAGTTTTCACATCTGTAAGCTTCGTTGTGAAACATATCGATTCTATCTCATCATGCCGCCCAAATAAAAACAAACATAAGCTGTGTGAAAAATCACTATCCAACTAATCCCCCCTACCACGTCCTGGAAAAATATCTACTAAGTCCAATTGTTGCATCCATCACAAAGAAAAATGATTGGCATCATGATCTAAAATCCATCATGTGTGTCGTGAATGACATGGTTCCATCATCAGGCAGACACGTACATAGTTCAAATGCCCACCAGCTGAATCCTGCCAAACTAGGTCAATGTTAAACACCACCAAGGCGCCAATACAGTCTGTACCAGCCCAATAGATATTCCGTACCAGCACCCCCTGTTTGCCCATTAGTTATTGGGTGCATACCTCTTACTTGGTGAGTTGACATCAACAGACAGGAAGGCGAGGAGGCGGGCTGCCATGGACGATTTTGATGGCGATTGAGTGAACATGTCGCCAGCTAAAAGACTAGCAATGGGTTCAGGGTTGCCATGGACGACGTACTGGCAGATTGAATTGGAAGATAGAAAAAGAAATGAATGGCGGTTGTAATTTTTTGTCGACTCAAAGATTGCCACGTCATTTTATAATGAATATCACCAAAAACTTTTTCATGATGTCCAGCACTACTCTACCAAATCACCTTCAATGATGAAGTTCAAAAGGTACCAACAATGCTGAAGGTCCAACAGTCATTTATACATTCATTTTTATGCCTTAAAACTCTTAATTCATAACCTAGCAGTATACTGGTGTCAAGTATCGCATATTTTAGGTGGTTTCTCAGCATTGAACTATCAATTATATACACTCTTCTCCATGCATAATCACTCATACTTTGATTGGTACCTGTATATGTTATTTAACCTTCGACACCATAAAACATGATACTCTCTTGTATATGCAAGTACATGCATATACATATATAAATATGACGAATATCTAGCACTACCAACTTGATGAAGTTTACGATGCATCCTTAGCGCCTGTAGCAGTGGGAATGGGCCAGATCTGTTTTCTTTTTATGCGTTTCTATGCTTCGCTCCTACTAGAGGTGAACAAGTATTAAAGACCAAATCCCCCCCCCAAAAAAAAAAAACCGGGGAAAAAAGAAAAAGAAGAAGAAAAGATCACATGTTTCTCGTCAAACGAGTTATAACATGGTGAATTTGTAATTTTGACTAATTCTCCCAAAGTAGGAGCAAACCATAATAAGATCATGCCATAAGAAGAGGACTCTGGCACGTCTGCATTGAGACGCACAGAAGTATGTTTGTAGCACCGCTGAGTTGGTAGTGACACCTGAGGATCAGGTCTCCACAAAAATGTGAGCAAAAACATGCAGAGTTTCTCTAGATTATAGCTGCTTTGATGTGATACATGAAATCCTCTCTGCAAAAGCAAAGGTAAGGCTGCTTGCATGTAGCAACCTTCCAGTGGCATGTGCCTTGTGCACTAGGCCATCCTTCTTTCTGTTAAAGCTTTTTCCTACTAATACATAGAACAAATAAGTGGAAACTGATTGTTCAGTTCAACTAATTTTGTCTTACAAAAAATTTACTGGTTAGAAATGAAGCAACTCTTAAAGGTGCACAGTTTCTGCAGAAAGTAGGAAAGCGGAGAAATTAGTGCAGCTAAGCCTTTCCTAGATAATGCCAGTTTCTGCCTATGAGTATCTTTGATTATGCTCGTGAAAAATTTGATCTCGATTCTTCTAGATGTCTCTCTCCCAAAAAGTATCAAACTGTTCTGCAAGCTAAGCCTGTCTAGAGAGTGCTAAAAGTCAACGTCAACCTGGAGAGAAGACGTGTGATTCTGACCACAACCAAAGCTGAAAGCTCTGCCATTCTCCCCGACCTATGGATCCTTTCATACCTAAATGACTACTTTTGCCTCAGTACTTCGGCTTAAAATCTCTCACTGAAGGACAGTCCTTTGAGAATAATATCCAGATGCTGCCACACTCTCTTTTTTATGTAATACAATAGAAACTTGCAGATTTGCAGGATTTTTTCCTGAGAAGCACGTCTAGTTCTAGTTGTGTTTTCTGAATCTGACCCGGATCTTCCTTTGACTCTCTCCCTCTCCCAACCATTAAATGAGCCATTACTTCTCACCAGTCACTCCCACAATGGTATTCTCCTTGAATCTTCCTTATCTGATAGCCATCGCTATCATTATTCATCTCATTACCATCTTCATCATTTCAGATAAGTACCACATCTCACTACCAAAATACCAGCACTATAACCACAACGAGCTCATAATTTGCAGGCTCTAGTCTTTTGAACCACTTTTTAATATCAGCTCTAACCTTTTTATATCATTCACAACATTGTTGGGTAGTCTAGAACCCCAATCTAATTCATACCCTTAAACGATGTTCTTAAATTTAGACTAATATAATTCGCGTGACACTATAAAACCTAAGGGCAATTCAGAAACAAATGATTAAACTAGATTTTTTTAAAAAAATAAAATTTAATGACAAAAGCCACCTGAAATGGAGGCGAAATCCTTACACGGAAATTTTACAAACACAGATCACCTTTCTATACACATTTAGAAGCTGTCCATAAAATCTAAAAATGCTGTACAATCATTTATTTAGAAACAAATGATTAAATTAGACTTTTACTTCAGAAAATCTGAAACTCATTTGTACAGCCATATATCCAATAGTAAAGAAAGATTATACAACCTTTGTCTATTTATAGCCACATTTGGGTGTAGCATATGTACTTTTAGGTAGCACATATGCTAAATTATAATGGACAAGAGGTCAATTTTAATCTTGCAACCCATGGGCTTCATATAGCTTCTTTTTTTATTTTCTATTTTTGATAGGTAAAGATTATATTAAAAAAGAAGCGAGTGAACCCATATACACAAACAATATACCAAATCAGTCACCTATACAAAGTGTAAAACTATCCAAGAAATCAAGAAAGCCCTCATTAGGAGTAACATTTCGCAGACCAAAACGCTAAAGTAGACAAAAAAAGAGCCTTTAAATTCTCAGTAGAACTCTCCAACCTTTTAAAAGTTCTGCTATTCCTTTCCTTCCATATAAACACCAAAAAACACATGGAGGAATCAACACCAAGAGCTTAGCTTTCACACGCCGTCTCTTTGTGTACAGGGACCAAGCCTTTAACAAATCACCAACAGATCGCGACATGATGCATGCAGCCCTCAACAGATTGAACACCAAACTCTACACAATCCTGGCTATTAGACAATGTAAGAGCAGATGATCCACCAATTTACCAGCTTTCTTGCACATGAAACACCAGTCCACATAAACCTTTTTTCTCCTCCTCAAATTATCCCCCGTTTAACACTGAATTTCTGGCAGCCTCCCACACAAAAAAAGACACCCTAAGAGGAGTTGTCGCACACCATAACTCTTTCAGTGGAAAAGAAGAGTTACTACTATAAGAAAGTGCAAAATAGTAAGAACAAACCGAGACAAGAACCCTGCTTCGTATATCTTCTTACCGCTCTGATGTTTCACATGGTCATTTTAACCCAGAATTCTTATTTTTACATGACTCGATTTAAATTTGCATCAGTCCAGAATAGTATATGCTGTAATCATCCTTCTATCATATATGAGGCCGAATCTTCGTTACGGCATATATCACTTCCACATGGTCACCGCAATCATTTACACATTAGGTAGCAAAATTTGTTAACATAGGATGAAACTTTTACAGAGCCAAACAAAAAGAGAGGAAATAGACCAATCCGGAACCCGATTTGGATTTGTGTGAATACTAATTTTATAAACGCATCTTACAACAATAATCGTAGAGATTCTTTTTTCTTCCAAACTTTCACCATCAATTTCCTAATCAAGCAGATATCTTCCATAGTTATCTCCTAGACATAAAGCCGAGTTGAACCACAAATACTACATAGAAATGGTTCCTAACATAATATAGATCAATGTCAAGCACATGCAGACACTTAAATGATAAGTGTAAACTCGGAAAGGATTAGGTTCGAGAAGCCTCCAAAAAATGATAATCGTAAGCCAATATAGGATGCATTGATGTAACCAACTACTTTTTCATTCATTATCTTCTCTACCCTTCTCCTCTTTCAGGTGTTCTAGTTCCAAAACTGAAACGTCATGCACTTCTAGATAAATTCTGAAACATTGAATCATGTTTATTCCACCATTTTACCATTACTTGGCCAATACAAATGTAGCATCGCTGGCAAGATAAAATGCTGAAAATTCCAGACTTAGTGAATATGGAAGTGGGATCTACTTGACCTAGATTGCCAACTTCAGTTGGGAGATTGTATGCATAGCTCACAAGTTTGATACCTACCGCATCTAGAAGATTAAGCTGGTCTTCAAGCAAATGCTTATTGATGCAAAGTCATGTAAATATGTACAGCTCCTAAGGAGTTTTTATTTCAAGTATTTGTCAGGGGTAAAATTGTCTTTTCAGTTTAGCCTCTAATCTGAGCCAACTCTACTTTTGGGGTCTTTTGTAAAAGTACTTGTATGCTTGGGGAGCTAGAAAAGTCTGAAATTAGTGGGAGGGGTTTGTGTGCAAAGTTCTAGCTTCTCTTGGAAGATTAGAGTTGGCTTCTTAGGGAATCTTTGGAGTTGGTATAAAAGAAGGCAAGTCTGCCTTCTCTAGGGGACTTTTGAAGAAACAAAAAAAGAAGACTATTAAAATAGAGCTTCAGCTCCACCCCAGCTAGGGTTCTCAAGCATTGGAGGCTTGGGTTTTGGGGATTCAACCTCGTGGCGCCTTCCGATCCCTCTGCCGCTGCTATATGCGGGAGAGGCCAGCATAAAGCCACTGCTTCCTGTGCTATTCTCTGCTGCTCAGATCTAAAGGGTGTTGTTTGAAGGTACTTTCTCAACGTTTGTAAGAAGTTATAAGTTAATCTAAGTATGCGCATATCTTTGCATCAACTGGTATCAGAGCAAGTTCATTCTTTGGAGCTGCTTGTTTCCTTACTTTGGGTGGTTTGAGCTGCGAAAAACATGGCTGGAAGAGGTGGAAGAGGTCGTAGGGGCAGAAATGTAACCGTAGACATGTTTGAAGAGTTGAAAGATCAAGTTCAAAATCTCACCCAACTGGTTACTCAGTTAATTAATAACCCTAACCGTGGAAATGACAGTGATAATGAATCTGATCATGTTCGAGATGCTGCAAATGAACCGAATCACTCAACTTAGGAAGAAAGTGATAATTCAAGTGATGGCAGAAGGCCTAAATTGCATAGGGGTGCTCGAAATAATAGAGGACATCAAGGATGGGAAGATCGCATAGTACATGCTCTACAGAATTCGAAAGAGTATGGCATCCAAGTTCATATTGCTGAATTTGATGGTGACATGGAACCAGAGGGTTTCTTAGATTGGATGGACAGCATTGAAAGTTATTTTGATTGGAAAGAAGTACCTGAAGGAAGGAAGGTAAAACTTGTAGGAGCAAAGCTAAGAGGTCCAGCTTCTACATGGTGGAAGCATTACCAAAATGATAGAGATTCAAGGAGAAAAGCAAAAATTCAGAGGTGGGATAAAATGAAGGAGAAGTTGAAAGCTCAGTTCTTGCCAAGGGATTATGACCAAACTCTGTACCAAAGAGTGCAAAATTTACGACAACATGAGAAGACGGTGAATGAATACACTCAAGAATTCCATAAATTGTCATTGTGGAGCAAACTTACTGAAACAGAGAGCCAAAAGGTTAGTCGTTATGTGAATGGCCTTCGACTAGCCATTCAAGATCAAGTGAGCCTGCAACGCCCTTATAAAGTCAGTGATGCTTATCAGCTTGCATTGAAAGTTGAAATTCAGCTCACTCGTAGTTCCTCTAGAAAGCTTGCATACGAGCGCAACAACAATGCTTCAACTAGTAGAGCAAATAACACCACTCGTGGTGGCCGTACAACTGCTCCTATGCGTCCTCAACAACAAGCAAACACCAACGGTGGGAGAGTCGTCCAAGGGCGAGCCAATAATCAGGGTGAAATTGCTGTAAAATGTTTCAGGTGTTTTGAGTTTGGGCACAAGTCTAATCAAAGTCCGAAAAGAGCTGATATTCAGGTTAATCTTTCTGAGGACCAAGAGGCTTGATTTGAGGAAAACTTTGCTGATTTTGAAGGTGAAGACCACGTGGTGCATGTGAGTCAAATGTTCCTGACGAAGAGGGAATTGAAGGTGATGTCATTGGAGAAGCACTTGTTATTCGACATACTATGCTTGCACAACCAGCTAACAACAATCAAGATGATTGGCTGCGAAAGAATATTTTTCGCACACGTTGTACGGCGGAAGGGAAGCTTTGCAATCTAATTATAGACAGTGGCAGCAGCAAAAATCTGATTTCTCAAGAGATGGTTGACAAGTTAAAGCTTAAAACCGAGAGACATCCGCAGCCATATCGCATCCTTTGGTTCAATAAGGGAAACAAGGTAATGGTTTCATCAACATGCCTCGTTAACTTTTCCATTGGGTCTTTTAAAGAGGCGGTGTATTGTGATGCCGTTCCCATGGATGCATGCCATATTTTACTTGGTCGACCTTGGCAATATGATCGAAAAACGATGCACGATGGTGTTCAAAATACTTACTCATTCTTCGTAAAAGATGGTGAAAGAAAGAAGAAGCTTGTTCTAAAGCCAATAAAGGATGATATAGCAAAGAAGGGAAAGGGCTGCTCTGCAGCACTTCTGACTATTCGTGACTTTTTGGAAGAAAGTAAAGAGAGTGGGATTGTGTTTGTTCTTTTTGGGAAGGAGGACATGCAGCCGCAAGTGGTGCCAGCAAGTGTTAGGGAACTCCTAGAGGAATTTAAGGATGTTATGCCTGATGAGTTGCCAGAAGGATTACCACCAACCAATAAGAGACATACAACACCACATTGATTTGGTCCCTGGAGTTGTCCTACCAAATCTACCGCACTATAGGATGTGTCCCAAGGAGCACGAGGAGCTGCAGAAGCAAGTTTCAGATTTACTCAAGAAGGGGTTCACCCAAGAAAGTCTAAGTCCTTGTGCTGTGCCAGCTTTACTCACACCAAAGAGGGATGGGACTTGGAGAATGTTTGTGGACAGCAAGGCTATAATAAGATAACCATCAAGTACCGGTTCCCTATACCAAGATTAGATGATATGCTTGATATGTTTTCTGGTTCAAAAGTTTTTTCAAAGATTGACTTAAAGAGTGGTTATCACCAAATAAGAATTCGAGGAGGAGATGAATAGAAAACTGCGTTTAAGACCAAGGAGGGGCTCTACGAATGGTTGGTTATGCCGTTTGGGCTATCAAATACTCCAAGTACATTCATGAGATTCATGAATCAAGTACTCAAGCCTTTTATTGGGAAGTTGGTAGTTGTGTACTTCGATGATATCTTGATTTATAGCAAAGATCGTGCAACCCATGCAGGAAACTTAAGGGCTGTTCTACAACTTTTGAGCCAAAATCAGCTTTATGCCAATTTCAAAAAGTGTAGATTTATGGTAGACCAATTGGAGTTCTTGGGATTTGTTGTGTCCGCCAAAGGAGTAGATGTTGATCCTGTAAAGATTCAAGCAATTACAAGCTGGCTTTCCCCAAGGACAATAACTGAAGTCAGAAGTTTCCATGGATTAGCTACATTTTATAGGCGGTTCATCAAAAACTTCAGCACTATAATGGCTCCAATTACTAAATGTATGAAGGGTGGAAAGTTTACTTCGAGCTTTGAGGCTGAAAAAAGTTTTCAAGAGATAAAGAGGAGAATGACTCGAGCACCTATACTAACTCTACCAGACTTTGAAAAGATTTTTGAGGTGGATTGTGATGCTTCTAAGGTAGGAGTTGGTGCTGTTTTAAGTCAAACGGGGCGTCCAATCGCATACTTCAGTGAAAAGCTCAATCAAGCTCGGCAAAATTATTCCACGTATGACGTTGAATTTTATGCTATTGTTCAAGCATTAAAATTTTGGCGACACTATCTGATCCAAAGAGAATTTATTTTGCATTCGGATCACGAAGCTTTGCGCTACCTCAACTCTCAAAAGAAGCTAACTCGGAGGCATGCAAAGTGGGTGGCATTTCTACAAGAATATACATTTTCTCTTCGACACAAGGCTGGTTTCCAAAACAAGGTTGCCGATGCTTTGAGTAGAAGAGTTTATTTGTTAAAAGCCATGTCAGCTAGAGTTGTTGGGTTGGAAGTGATCAAAGAGCAATACAAAGAAGATACTTATTTTCAAGAGATATTAGAGAAACATGCAGCTCGGGACAGCAGTGTATGTTCTGTCTTTGTTGTTAACGATGGTTATTTGTTCAAAGGCGTGAAGTTATGCATACCAGAAAGTTCGTTAAGGGAGCTTTTGATTGCTGAACTGCATGGAGGGGGCCTTGGTGGTCATTTTGGCAGGGATAAGACGCTGAATTTGGTTTCTGAAAGGTACTTTTGGCCGACAATACGGAGAGATGTGTATCGCTATGTCACTAGGTGTTATACGTGCCAAGTATCTAAAGGACAACAACAAAATACAGGTTTGTACACTCCACTACCAATTCCTATGGTTCCATGGGTTGTCGTTTCTATGGATTTTGTATTGGGGCTACCACGGACAGCAAGAGAGGTTGATTCCATTTTCATCATAGTTGATCGATTTTCAAAGATGGGTCATTGCATAGCATGTAAGAAGACTTTAGATGCAACCCATGTGGCAACTCTTTTCTTCAGAAAAGTGGTTAAATTACATGGTTTGCCCAAAACCATCACATCCGATCGAGACACTAAGTTTCTTAGCCATTTTTGGAGGACCTTGTGGAGACTATTGGCCACTAAATTGCAATATAGCAGCGCATATCGTCCTCAAACAGATGGGCAAACAGAAGTAGTAAACCGTAGTTGGGAAATTTGTTGAGATGCCTAGCCAAGGACAACATTAAGCAACGGGATTTGATCTTGCCTCAAGCTGAATTTGCTTATAATAGTACCGTGAATAGGTCTACCGGAAAGAGCCCTTTCCAATCCATCTACGGGCAAAACCCCAACCAGGTTGTCGACCTTATGATAGTGTCAAATCTGTCACAAGCTAGTGACGATGCTATAGCCTACGCTGAAAATCAAAAGGAGGTTCAAGAAGAAGTTCGAAAGAAATTGGCTTAAATGAATCAACGCTACAAAGAAGCAGCTGATCGCCACCGGAGGTTCAAAGAGTTCAAGGTTGGGGACTTCGTTATGGTTTTCCTCCAAAAAGAAAGGCTTCCAACAGGTACTTATCACAAATTAAAAAGCAAAAAGGTTGGCCCGTGCAAGATATTGCGGAAATTTGGTGATAATGCCTATGAAGTAGAACTCCCCAGTGGTCTAGTCATATCCCCCATCTTCAATGTGGCAGATATTTACAACTTTCATGGTGATACACATGATGAATTAGGGGATGTTGGAGTTAAAACATCAAGTGAGGTTTCCACAAAACAAAAGGACAGGGTTGAAAGAGTGATTGATGTTCGAAAAATTAAGACAAGAGCAGGTGCATATTTAAGATTTCTCTTGAAATGGGCTGGACAACCTGACTATGTGAACTCATGGTTAAGCGAGGAGGAATTTATTAAAATCGACCCTGAGATGTGCCAAGTCACAAAAATGGCAAATCGCACGGAGGTGAGTTCTTTCTAACAGGGAGAGAATGATGCAAAGTCATGTAAATATGTACAGCTTCTAAGGAGTTTTTATTTCAAGTATTTTCTGTAGTACTTTTTGTCAGGGGTAAAATTGTCTTTTCAGTTTAGCCTCTAATCTGAGTCAACTCTTAACTTTTGGGGTCTTTTGTAAAAGTACTTGTATGCTTGGGGAGCTAGAAAAGTCTGAAATTGGTGGGAGGGGTTTGTGTGCAAAGTTCTAGCTTCTCTTGGAAGATTAGAGTTGGCTTCTTAGGGAAGCTTTGGGGTTGGTATAAAAGAAGGCAAGTCTGCCTTCTCTAGGGGACTTTTGAAGAAACAAAAAAAGAAGACTATTAAGATAGAGCTTCAGCTCCACCCCAGCTAGGGTTCTCAAGCATTGGAGGCTTGGGTTTTGAGGATTCAACCTCGTGGCGCCTTCCGATCCCTCTGCCGCTGCTATATGCGCGAGAGGCCAGCATAAAGCCACTGCTTCCTGTTCTATTCTCTGCTGCTCAGATCTAAAGGGTGTTGTTTGACGGTACTTTCTCAACGTTTGTAAGAAGTTATGAGTTAATCTAAGTATGCGCATATCTTTGCATCCTAAATTGCATCACTTATAGAGGTAAATCAGAACACATTAATCATCGATGATTGGGTTGTAAAGCTTCACTTTTTACTCCTTCTCCCCCATCCTTAAATTTTAGCAAAGACGTGGTGTTCCAAAAACCAGTTATGTTACGATATGACAGGGGGCAGGGAATTCATGTACTTACAGGAGCTTGGCATTTTTCATCCAAAGGGCTCGACGAAGCCGCTTAGACTGTTTCTTAAAGTGAAATGCACTGTCTTGCATAGTTGCAGTTTTGTCAACAAGAAGCTCAATCCGATCTCCTCTCTCAAGGATCTTTTCAATGTTATCCACCATTATAGTGCGTATCTGCATATCGTATGTAAAATCGTCATTTTAAAGCAATACGGAAGAAAGAGACATAAACAAAACACACGATCTCAGGATTCTTAAAACTCAGGTCTCGGTTGGAAATGAAAACTTCTCAAACCTTTGACCGCATTACTACTTCAACAATAACTCAACCGAATTTAGCACTTCCAGTACACTAAAACAAAAAAATATGGATCCAAAAGTATAATCTGACACACTTGACATTGGACACGTGTATATGCATATCAAAACAACACCACATATTCGGAACAAATTATGGTGTCAGCAATGGACTACAGGCCATATAATTTATGTAAACTATGACAATAAGGAAAGCAGAGGTGGTGCAGTCTTAACAAGAGGCTTAAGTCTAGACAAAAGCGACCTGAAAGTGAACTAGGCCACAAAATGTATAATGTGGCGACCGATCTATACAGCCTAAAGCATGGAAATCTTTAGTATCCATAGTTATGGCACCTAAAGCAACCTATGGTACCATAAGGAGGTGGTAGATGCGAAAGGTGGCTTTCTCCAGATGTGGTGAATGACTCGGGGGGGGGGGGGGGGGGGCATATCGGTGATGTGGGACCAGTGTTATCAAAGGCACCTCTAGGGGCAAGGCGCACTCCCTATGCCACGCCTAGGGCTAGGCGCAGCCCCATCAAAAAGGCGCGCGCCTTACGTGCCTAGGCGCCCAAGCGCAAGGCGGCAATGGAGGCACAAAGAAAAGCCCAAAAATCCTAATTTTTAATTTTGCATCACGGCATCATCTCAACCGTTCATTATTCTTTATTCTCTATTTCGTAACATAATAAATCAATATCTAAATCACAAAAAAAAAAAAAAACTAAAACCCCAAATCCCTAATCAATCAATTGTTGTATTTTTGTTCATTGTGCTAGCGTCCCGTCTCCAATTGTTACTCTTTTTTAAGTAAATATACTCCTTCACTTCACCTTGTAGACAAAGAAGATGAAATTGAGGAGAAATTTCTACCAGACTTGGAGCCTATGATTCTCCTTGAAGAAAAACATTCTTGCTTTAGCCTTCATTAATGATAAGGATGACGTTGTCATATTTAATTAGGATCAACTACTTCTCATTAGATTTGAAACTTTTTCTAGTGTTCAAAGTTTGTTAAATTATCTGAAATATTTTATGTGATTTTATTGGTTTAATGCACTAATATATATTTATTTTTATTTTGCGCCTCACTTCGAAAAGGCGCATGCTTGCGCCTTGCGCCTAGGCTCCAGGAACCATTTGCGCCTTAGGTGCGCCTGCACCATTAATAACGATGTGTGGGACAGAAGGTTATTCGATCTGGTAGATGTCATCAAAGGTTCTCACTCCATCTCTTGTTTGCTGAAAAATATGGAGAATTGGGGGTGATTTTTTATGGAGGAAGGAGTGGCTGCTTTGGGAGGAACGGGGATAAAGCCCCCAGTCCTGTTGGGTTCACGATAGCACTTTTCCAGTGATGTTGGTCAGTGGCTAAGATGGACGCTCGAATCTTTCCTAGCTTTTTTCAGTCTTTGTCGGTTTGAACGGAAGTCTTACTTTTGTAGCATTGGTCCAAAGAAAGGGAAGGCAGAAGATATAACAGATTTCCAGCCAATTAGTCTTTTGAGTAGCGTCTTCAAGACTCTCTCAAAGGTCCTCTCGATTAGATTGACACGTGTTCTTCCAAATGTTATCTCTGCTTCTCAAAATGCATTTGTAGGGGACAACAAATTTCAAATTTTGTTTTTCTTGCTAATTAATGTGTCAATTCTAGATTAAAGAGTAGCTCCAATGGACTGTTGTATAAATTGCATATTGAGAAGGCACTTCGATCAGGTTGACTGGAAAATTTTGCTTTATTTGTTGGAGAGGATGGGTTTTGAGGCATCTTGGAGGAAACAGATGAAGTTTTTTTATTTCTACTGTTCGGTTCTCAGTGCTAGTGAATGGTACCCCAGTGCCAGTGGGTTTCTTTTCCTCAACTTCGGTTGTGGGGTTGGTCTTCCTGGTGCTTATTTTGGTCTTCCTTTGGGTGCTTCTCATAAAAGTACAACCTGTTCGGGTCCTGTTCTTTAACGACTTGAGCCAAGATCAGCAGAGTGGAAAAGACAGTACCACTCTGAAAGTGTAGGCTTACCTTGATAACAAGCAGGCTCACTAGTCTACCAACTACTGTTTACAATTCCTGTTTTAGTTGTCGAGACGCTCGAAAGACTAGAAAGTGAGTTCTTATGGGAACAAGAAGGTGAAGAGAAGAAATCATTTGGTCTAGAGGGATCGGCTTTGCTCGCCAATGCAACTTGGTGGTCTGGGGTTAAAAGGGTTAAGACTCATCAACGCTGCGTTGCTTGATAAATGGTTGTCAACTTTTTTGTTGGAGAACTGTGCCTTATGGAAATCTGTTGTGGTGAGCAACCGGAGCACACTGAACAGAATAAAGTTGGCTGAAGAAATCAGCCACCATGTTTATCATCCAGTCCTTGAAATTTGCGACACACAGGGTTCCATGAGGCCACCTCACCACTATAATCAGCCACAGTGATATGTTTGTCAACCGCCATCCTGAAAAGTGATGGAAACGGTTTGTTGAGTTCCTCCTCCCCGCACCAAAGGTCAAGCCAAACCAACCACGCGAAGCGAACCCTGTAGGAAAATGGGTAAATCTGTGGAAAACAGCCAAGCCATGGCGAATACCCACCCATAAACTCACGCCGTTAAGGGCCCCTTCCTTTTTCGGCCACTATACTTGCTTAGTAGGGGCTATATTACATGAACTCTTCAAAATGCGCAAAGTACTTGTGTCAGACATTCAACACTTGGACATGAGTATGGGATATGTGTCCGACACATCCAATAGGATGTGCTACTAAGAACACTATATTAAAGTATTTCTTTTAGTTCGTTATTGCTTTGAGATGATCTTATTTTTAAATCAAAACAATATGCATAACTTTTAAACACAATGTAAATGGGAGGAATAGCTAAAAAACAAGAATAGATTGGAATATTTGTCGTGTCCCCGAGTCTTGGGCTTTGAAAATTGACGAATCCGACATTTCAACACGTATCCAACTTGGACAATCGTACCGAGTCTCTGTAACATAGGTTAGGGGATTTGTGGTCGACTAGTAGTTCTTCGGGTAAAATCAGGGTGAAACTTTGTCATGGAATTTTGGCATCAAATGAAGGTATCTCCTTGCCCTAGAGGACTGTTTGGTGTACCACAGCTGCTCCTAAGGTGAGTTTCTTTGCTTAGCAACGACTAATGCAGCGCTCACTAGCGACAACATATGGAAGAGGCAAGGCATTTCTATTAATAGGTGCTATAGGTGCAAATCAGATGGGAAAGCGTGGATCATCTTCTGCTTCATCCCAAGGTGGCAAAGCTGTTTTGGGATTTGGTCTTTTCCCTTTTTGGCGTGTCTTAGGTCACATCTATGTCAGTTGAGGCTTTGTTATGGAGCTGGTCCCTTTACAAAGGGAAGAGAAGGAAGATTGTACTTTGGGATGTTACTCCCTTGTGCATTTTCTGGTGTGTATGGCACTATGGCCCGAAGAGGAATGGTAGGGCTTTTGAAGCAAAAGATTCTCCATCTAAACACATGATGTTTGTGGTCTGAGTTTAAGCGTATAGATTGACTGAAATATTTTTGGCATTTATGGGCAGCTTTTGGTAATTGTATAGTTGTTTCGGTAGAAGTTAGTTTCCTCTTGTATTAGGGGTTCACCACCTTGGTGGCTTTGAATACATATAGATACTTGTCAAAAAAAAAAAAAAGAGACAACCTGAGGCACCAGTTTTGTGAAGTTCTAACTTTTAGTTCAAAAAGAAAATGAGACATAGCAAACTCGAAGTTCCACAACTGGCAGTGTTGGCCTGTTGTGGAACTTCTACTATCTGCAAAAGGAGGCCTTACATGGGATGTTGATATAAACAAGCAGGAAAGCCAACAAAGCAGACTAATTATGGAGAGGACATGAGGGTATACAATTAAAAAAAAAAATATACGAGTGAAATAGTTAAACTCCTAATCCGTAAGAATTCTTTTAAGGAAAAATTGATGATTTTGTTGCAATTACAATAACTGAAGATCAAAATTTGAAACAATTTGAACTTTAACGTGTCTACCTTTTTTAACTTCTAACAATCTATAAATCCTTCCTATGTTTATACTAGAACATATACTAAAGGATGGCATCTAAATATCTTAAATGTGACAGCAAGGAATGTAGCGCATAGCTTATATGATATATGAGAAATGACTGAAGGTTTCCAGGAATTATCGAGCAAAGTTCATAAGAAGTTTTAAAATTGATAATGTACAGCACTTTGTTCGACGTACTTCCTGATGGGGGATCAGCATTCAGGGTGTAAAACCCAATTTAAATAAGAACTTAGCTTATTTGCTCGTGTGAAGCATTTTCTGCAACAATATATTGGTGATGTAATGCATGCATCCTCCCGAATATATGGCCAAATAGTATAAATTAATACCAAAAGGGAAGAAAAACTAAAACCCAAGCTCCACCTAGAAATAAATACTTGCCTCTCCAACTTCGCTTCTAACACGATTTAGAGTATCTGCACTAGGATTGCTGGAGAAAAATTCCATTTGCTGATGTAAGACCCTTGAAAATTCATCGTTCATAGCATAAGCAGGTGCATATGGTGCCACTCTGCCGTAGTTTTTCATGAACCTCATTTTAATATCTTCCAAGTATGTAAAAGGGATCCTCCCTGGATTCAATATTGGAACAAATAAATTATCAGAAACTGGAGAAAGGATTGCAAGGATATATCTAGAAGAATTTTGCTTCTAGAAAATTATTGAACAAAGTTCAATAAAGATGGATGACCAGCCCCTTTGGCATTTCTTTAAATGGGACCATCAATTAAAGATTTCCATTCAGAATGCAAAAATGAATGTCTACCTCAATTGGAAGCTCAGACTTCTAACAGCCATGTTATGGCCCACACTTGAAAAAAGGATCCAACTATATCAAGAAAGGGAATACAAGGAAGTAAATCTATGCAAACAAACAAGAAATTAGCTTAGATGTAGCAATAAAGGATAAAGCCCTAATAACAAATAGCGTAAGTTTATGCTTGTATTGGCGATGAAGATGAATGACTTTCGAACTTTGTATCCAATTTTAGCAATATTCCTGTCAAAAGGGAGACACAAAAGATCCAAACAATCATCGTTCCTCTAGATATCGATATAACCACGTGAGCCAGAGAGACCAAAAAGTTGATCTGCTTTTAGAAGCATCAAGAGATTTTCCCGGCAAACCCAGGCCTCTGCATCTCAACGAATAAATAGATATTTTTTTCAAAGTTCAAATGTACGAGAAAGATGGCCCCACAAAGACAAGGAGGGGAGAGGGGGCCAAATATATGTACACAAGAGATATACAAAGCAGCAGATAGTGCAAATAGAGTTTTTAATGCTTGCTGTAGAAGAATGGAAAGTTAGGGCTTGACTTCGCCAGCTTGGATCTAACTTGCACAGAAATAAGGAAGTATTGTTTTAAGGATTGTACCCAACAATACTCCCTCCCTCGGCTTCTTAGCTTTCTTTTGTACGAAAATCCATTTTCATTAATGTGCAATATGTATCCTAGGAGACGATAACTCATGCAGGTACATTATTGTTGTATCCCCCATATCTGACAATATGGCTCCCGATACGCGATATGTATCTTATAAAACAAGACATGCCACGGTAAATTCACTAGCTGCAATATAGATATTACACTGTGTTGGGCTTTCAATTCTAAATTTGTCAGAAACAATTCTAACTTTATGACGCAATAAGATTTACTTTAGACCATGCACCCACCCTTTTATATTATTTTCAAAAGAAGTCAGAATCCATATCTTGAGTTGTGCGATACGCAAAGCTAGGATTTCAATAACATACTACAGATGGAAAGCATATCCGGAATATAACCAATCAGTTCCATCTTTTCCTTGAACTTTCTTCAACTAATTTTGCGCAAGGGAACTCAATTGCGTATATGTCAGGCATTTACTCAGCCACATCAAGCAATAGTTACAATCTTACAGATATTACTCACCAACGGCCCAGACAGCAAGATCAAAATTCCAACAACTGGGCACTAGCAGGATTACCTAATTTCATGTCGCCTATCATTTCGAGCGGCGCATGTGCGGAGACAAAGCACTACCGTGTACTAGATGGCCACGTTCTATTTCTAGAATCCAAACAACTGTATGTACTAGATTGTCATCCTGTCATGCTCTAGCCAAACTTAATACGCAGAATAATGGTGAAATCACAACAGCATCAGATGTCTTAAAGTTATATCAAGGGAAATCACACACTCTTCTCGACTTAAACCTTAAAGCCAAAGTTTTAGTTGAATTACATTAATTCCGTACCATGAAATCATTTACCCTTATTGCTATGCTCAGTTATGTTTGCCCAATCTTAATCAAATCCTCGTTTTTTCCTCATTACTTTTTTTGAATTCCTGGGATAGGCCTCGAACATGTAAACATTGTTTGTACCCATAGTTTTACCTTAGCTGGACTTGCCAAACTATACTTACTTTCAATGTACGGTTGTTGTTTGAGTTCAATTCAACATTTAAATGTACAAAAGGCGACCTTAAGGCAAGAGGAAAATCCAACAGAACGGAACTGACGTCACCTTTGAATTTTTGCGAATCATACAGCTAAAATTGGAGCATCTAAACATCAAATTAAACTCAACTTGTAACTACAAATCAGATAAGTGTTCTTTGACAAGTCAAACTAGCGCCAAAACGGTTAGAAAAGTCAATGTTCAGAAATCGAAATTCTACTCTGGGCATGCGCAAAAAGTCAAATGGGAAATAGCCCCAAAACATATCAACTGATTCAAGACGGCAGTTAAAACAAGGAAGGTTCATAAAGACGTATACGGGTGTCAGGTACGTACACACAAACACACGCACACAGAGAGAAGGGAGAGTAACGGACTTCCAAAGGTGTCGTTGGCCATACAGAGGAAGGTGAGGCCGTCGGATCTGAATATGTGGAATATGTACCGGTCCTGCGAGAAGCACAGCCTCGACTCTTCCTCCGCTGGCAGCTTCTCCAGAATCCGGCGTCCAACGGCGCCGGCGTTTCCGGTCACGGCGCTGAACTCCGCCAGCACCGTCGTGCCCCTCGCCACGACCGCGTACAGAATCGCCATCTATCCTCGTTGTGATTTCGCTCTCACTTTGTCTCTCTTTACTGGTTTGATCGATCGTGAGCTGTCAAGTAGCTTTAGTCAATTGAAAGTTGGGAGTAGGAGTTGGCAAATGCTGGGATGGCCACCCGCAAGTCCACGGCCGTTTTTGGTAAACAGCCTTAACGTTAAATTACAACCAGGTCATAAATTAAATTAAATTAAATTAAGGTGGGCCGGCTTTAGGTGAAAAGAAAATCAATTTTGTCATATTTATTTATATTTATAACTAAATACCATATAGTGCCTAACGACTCTTTTATAAGGCTGGCAAAATACAACTCAACTCGCTTGTTTTTTGGTTTTTGTGGGTCAACCTCACCCGTGGGATGGGTGACTTGACCCGTGAGTCAAACGGGTTGTTCATATCAACAAGTGTCAGAGTGGGTTGGGTGACTCAATCTACATGTCCAAACCCTAAACCAAATTTCAGCTCCTTCAAGGTTTTGACCGTGACAACCACCACCATCTCTGGCAGAGCCTCTCTTCATCACCCGAGCGGCTTTTCCCATTATCAGTAGTCCCTCTATCCATCGCTGGCAAATCATCTCTTCGTCCCCGGCACGCCCATTGGTATTCTATCCGAGCGACGCCAACTACCACCATTTGACAGTGACAGCCACCAGCATCTCCAGCAATCCCTCTCTCCATCACCTAAATGGCTTTCCCCACCACCGGCAATCCCTCTCTCCCTTGCCAGCAGTTTCTCTCTTCATCATCTACAATTCCTTTCTCTGTTGCCGGTAACCTCCTCCAATTCGAATTTCTCTAGCTCCTAAATCCTAGTCTCTCTCTTCTCTCAGATCAGGTATTATTTCTCTAAACTTGTTGATCTTATCTTGCTCTCTTATTGATAACATTTTGGTTGAGTTTTTGTGATTGTTTCTCTTTCTCTTCACGTTTTGGCCCGATGGGTCTGTGTAAATGGATATGATTGTTTCTAATGCTTATTACTTGTTTTGTTATAATTAATTGTTTTTTTACATTTCTTATGAATTGAGCAAGATCGGATTCCTGATATGGAATATGTCACGTGATTCTTTTGGAAGTAGTTCTCTGTAACTTAATATTTGCAAATAAAACACTGCAAATGCTATTACATTGGGTACTTAGCCATAAGTTGGCCATCCGTTCTCTTTTATTGCCATAGATCTTTTTCTGGATTAAGTCTCCATTTAACTTTACAAATAAGATTTTTAAAAGTGAAATTATGATAATTATAGATTTTTTCGATGCATCCGATTTGTTGGTAGCTTGGAGGATTATTCTGAATTGCTATCAAATGGATTTAACTTAAACCTGAATTTCTCTCTAACTGAGAGTTTTATTCATTTTACTAATTTATTTGCATCTCTGTCCGTTGAAGTTCACTTCACTGTCTCTTTAAATGAACAGAAGCAACAAAATCGTAACTTGTCATCTATTATCGCTCGTTATTAGTGACAGCAGTGAGTCACATACATGAGTATATCGCCAGGTAAGTGTGCCTATTAGTAGCTCCAAGGTCTTTTATCCTTGTCTGTTTTAACGAGTTAAATACAATTTTTTTTTAAAATAGGCTAATTCTAATGTCTAATTATGTTATTTCATTGAACTGAGTGAAAATTTGCACTTGTTTTAGTGTTGTCAGTGATAATGTATTATTTTAATTTTCAATGAATGTTGACTACGTCCTAGGATACGTCGAACTTTAATGAAGCTGGCTCAACAACAAAGTCAGGAATGTGGAGTTTTATAACAAGAGTATGACGAAAAAGAGTAAAGTTGTGTTAAAGTGCATATATTGCCAAAACATTTGCAGTGTTGGTAGTTCTCATGGCACGTCTAACATGAGACGTCATTTACGGAGTCAATGCCCTTCGATGAACATACCTAACATACTTGAGTTCTTCGTAAAAAGTACAAGTGGAAGTGCAATGAGATCTGTTGGATGCAATCAAGAAGCATATAGTGAAGCGTAAGCATCATTCAACTTAATTTCCATTTTCTTTTGTCAAACATGAAGGCACTCGGAAGTTGCATTCAGTTCTACATCCGGATGAAATACATTGCATGTAACACTGGAAAGGCCTATATTTTAAAGGTTTTTCACATCGATAAGAGAAGACTTCTTGAGTTAATTCAGTTTTTAACAGGACAAGTAAGTCTCACCTTAGATTTCTGGACATCGATTACAACCAATGGATATATGTGTATAAAAGCTCATTTCATTGACAAGGATTTGAAATTGCACGAAAGCATATTGAAATTTGTTTATCTCGAGGCCCCCTCATACTGGTTCTTCCATTTCAAAAGAGTTTGGCAATTTAATGAGTGGGCGGGGGTTGAAGACAAACATGCGCGCTCGCCCTGGACAATGCAAGTGTTAACACTACATTTTTTTGATACCTATGAGACTTTATTGACTTTGGAAAGGCATTAAGCTTTTTAAAGGCATAATTCATTGTTGTGCAAATATACTGAACTTGTACAAGGGTTAAAAAAAATAGACAAAGTAGTCTATGATGTTCAAGAGAGTGTGAAGTACATTAAATGTTTTCAACAAAGGAAATAAAAGTTTGCCGATTGTTTAAAGGATTTGAGATTGGAAGGTTCGAGACATTTGCACCATGATGTACTAACTCAGTGGAATTCGACTTAGCTCATGCTCGAGAGAGCTTTGTCGTTTCATCCCACCTTCTTTTTTATTTTCAAGTGATAGACCCAAATTATAAACTTTGTCTTTCAAGTGAAGAATGGGCTAGCATCAAAACCTATTCAAGATTCTTGTAGTTGTTTTATAATCTTGCAAACATGTTTCCAGGAGCCACGTATCCAATGGCAAATATGTATTTTCATGGTGTATGGAGGATTCAATTGCATTTGCAACGTGCTCTAGAAGAAGGTGATAGTTTCTTAAAAGGAATAGCCAAAGAAATGCTAGAAAAGTTTGACAAATATTAGTTCGAGTATAGCGAAATACTCTCAATTGCGACATTTTTTAACCCTACGTATGAGATGAAGCTGATTGAATTCTCATTGAAAAACCTTTATGGGCCTATGGTCGGTATAAGTAAGAGTAAGGTTATTCTTGATGATCTTATAATATCTATTATGAGTATTGTAGCCTTTATTCCAAACCCCCAAAAAGTGGCGTCCAAGTATCAAGTTCAAGTATGTCTCATGTCATTGGTTCTAGACATGACAAAGAGATAGCCAATTATAATGATTTTGAGAACAAAGTTGGGGTCTGGGTGAAGAAGTCTCAGCTAGATATATAGTTAGAGGAGTCTTGCCTTGATTAGAAGTTGCCTTTAGATGTTTTGAAGTATTAGCGATCGATGAGTATCAGTATCCAGAACTTGCAAAGATAGCTCAAGACATCTTGAGTCTCCCTATCTCCGCTATGACCTTTGAAGCAGCTTTAAGCACTAGAGGAAGGGTCTTAGATCAATACCGTTATCCTTCACCCTGAAAATCATGCAAGCTTTGATATGCACAAACGATTGGCTTTTTGGAGTGGAAGGTAATTATAATTGTGACTTGTATTATAGTCATATAATCTTGGTTACCGTGGTTGTTGATCAATGTTACTAATGCCGGTGATATTAGAGAAGACAACAATGCATACTTGGAGCTTGATCGGTCTTTCCCCTCTCCCTAGATTTTCTTCTTTAGTATTCTAATGCTTCTTCCTTTGCCTCAAAAAGGATCAGGGTACTAACTTTTTTATGTGATAAACATATGGTTGCATGTTATTGATCTTTAAAATTTTATGTTTGGTTGCTATGATGATGGTGGCTGACTCAAAATTTTCTTTTTCATTTTGCAGTTGGTATTAGTTATTTGCTATGAAACTATAATGCTTTGCCTTCTTACAATGTGGTAAACTTGCATAAGCACGTTCTAATTTCTGAACAAGAAATCTTTCCTTTCGCCATTGAATTTTATTCCTCCCTTTCCCCTCCCCTCATTTCCCCTTAGTGGGTTCACACTCTTTCCCATCCATATTCTTGTCACATTGGTCTCTGATTGCTGCTAGATTCCTGATCAGTCTATATTCGCTACCCATGTACATTACCATATGACTCCAACTTTGTTAGCGTAAGCTTTTTTTTCTCTTTATCTTTAATGAATATTATTGCTACCTAAAACTAGATAAACATTCTGCACTTACTCAAAAATACCTTGTAAACAATGCTTGTAACATGGTCTTATCATCACTTTCACAAGTCAAGACTCAATTGGGAATGGAACCCTTTCGACATGTTGTGTCCCTTAGATTGTTTTATTACCCTTCAAGATGGTGCGAAGTTCTAGAACTGTCAAAAAGCTAAAATTATCAAACCATTATGAATGCAGCACTAGTTATATTTTTCTTATAGAACCCATTCTCCTATATAAGATTCTATTAGTGCTAAGTCTTGAGAAGTATTCATTTCACCAAGTCCAAATACTTTTAGTGAAAACTTTGTTGAGTATTTTGAAGTTAAAGAAGTAGATTAAAAATAGTTATACGACCTTATTAAGATGCTGATGATGTTATGACTATCTTCGCAGCATCTATTTTGAATAAAATGAGATTTCGTAGTATGTCGAAGCTGTGCATTGATATACTTTTAGAGCAATTTCTATTCATTTCTCAGGTTTTTATTGTCATTGAAGTGTTACACCCATGTAACACTTGTTATGATGTATTATACATAAACTCACAATTGATAGGCCTCCTATTGATTGCTGAAGATCTATGGTGGCATTGCATTGCTAAAAATTCTCAATATCATATGTGATTGCAATATTGTTGTAGGTTTCGACTGCAGTTATTAGAGCATGTGCTTCTAGGTAACATAAGATACTTCTTACAATAAGAGACGTTGTATTTTCATTTATTCGCAAGATGGTACCAAAGAGGGTAATGGATACCATGTTTGTTTCTTGTGTTAGTATTTTGTATATAAGATCTTTGCTTGCAAGGTCGCCAGAGCTGTAATCTATCAAGGTAATGCAAAAAACACAAGTACTAGTTTTGTTATCCCTATACCATTTTAGAGGTGGCGTATGTAACTTTTCCCTTGATTTTTAGGTTTCTCCAGTTAAGTACCTTGATGACAGTCACATTCATTTGGTTTCTTACTTTTGAGTAGCAGAAAGTAGGTTTGAACACTTGTTGGTCAGCATAAAATTCATGCTTGAACTTCATGGCAGGTGGTGGAAAATATTAGCTCGCCCTTAGGTCTTCTCGGAAAGATCTATTGAAACATCATTGGCCATGTCACTGCAAATGTGGAAGATTGTCATGTTTTTGGTTTCCATGAAATTTTAACTATGTCAAAATAATGTCTTCTTTTTTCTAAACATATTAGCAGTTTTAATTTGCAGTATGTCTTAATTAGATTCTTTTATTAATTTGTAATATAATGGGGATGGATATACCTTCTTGATGATAACCGTAATTGCATAAAATAGCCAAAAGAAAGGGTTTTTTATGGGTCAGGTGGGGTTTGGATGCCTGCCTCTTTTCTGACCCAAACTGCATTAACCCAAGTCATGTTGGACCTGTTTTTAACCCAACCCATTTCTGACCTGTAACCCGTATCTGACCCGCAGTTCTTTGACCCAACCCGGCTGAACCTGCCCATCGCCACTTAAAACTTTCTCCCTAAGATGGTACAACCAGTTTCGTCTCAATACCGTCTTGATTTTTTCGTCAATATGTATGTATATAATACCCATTCATTAGCAAACTAAATATACATATATATTTCTCCAATGCCCTTCAACCCCACGCCCATAATTAACTTCAATCTCAAAAAATCAAATCCATTAACAAAAATCCTTCATCATCACAAATAGGATCGAACACCAGAATCTGCAAAAGCATTGGAGACACTGCAACCAGCAATGAGGTATGGCGATGGATCTACACCTTGCGACAGATGCAGGGTCATGGCGGCATGAACTCGTAGCAGTGGTGCAAGATCTCGAATGCTGAGTGAACTATAATTACTGGGCAACCACTGGAGGTGTTGGCCGATATGCATATCCATGATGCTGTAATTTGAGGATGATAGGTGGTGGATGGTTAGCCAAATTGAGGTGAGGTCGTGGTTGTGTGGTGACATGGTGATTTGGTGGTGATAATGTAGCTGTGGTGGTGTATTAGTTGCGACAGCGATGGGCTATGGTAGGCGGTCCTTTGATGGTGATAGTTTGAAGCGGTGAGGAAGATGATTGGTCATGGTTGCTATAAGTCGTGCATTTTTTGGTTTGGTCGAGGATGAGTGGTGGGTGGTCGTGGTTGTTAGGGTTGACTCTAACTTTTAATCACAGATTTGTTTGAGATGGATTCGGTAGACACGTGGTGGGAGTATTACGAGGCGATGGAGGCAGACAAAGAACGTGCAGGCGGTTGAGGTTGATGATGGCAGCTTCGGCAGCAGTGTTGCGATAATGTACTTGAAGAGAAAGAGAAGAGTTAAGGGATGTCATTTCAAGAATTTACCTTCCAAGTCATGGGGGATATAGTCATTTTGTTATAAATGTTATTTGGTTCATTATTTCGTTTGAGTCAACAGATTAGCGACAAACTCGTCGTCGCTACAAGTTCGTTGCCTAAAACCCCGTCTCTAAATGTTTTGCGGCATAATTTTAAAATTCGTCACTTAAAGTCAACTTTGAACGACGGACATACAAATACAATTACGTCCGTTGCTAATTGTATTTTTTGTATTTTACTTAATTTTTTTAGAAATAATTTATTGTGTAAAATATCTAGCGACAGAACAATGTGCCGTCAAAAGTTTTGACGACAGATATTTAGTGATGGATTATCCGTCGCTAAAAAGTTTTTGATTTAGCGACGATTTTTTGTCTCTAAAAGTATTTCCCTTAAAATTTTAACGACCTTGTCGCTAAAAAATCATTTCTTCTAGTGAGACTTTTTAGTGACGGAAGAAAATCTGTCAGTAAAAGTTAAACTAATTTTTAAAAATATATTTTTTATACCCAAACCTATAATTACAAATTCTCAACAAACATTCTCGATCTAGCAAATATTTCTCAATGTACATTGGGGTTAAATAATTGCTGATCCATCAGTAATTATTTAACCCTAAAACAGACACAACACATGTATAAAGAATGAATTCTATACCTATCAAAAAATGAAGTGTATACAAAGTTCAGGAGGGCACGAGAACGAGGGACAATAGAATAGGGGAGGGGAGTACAAGTCAGGGGAGGGGGCACAAGAGCGGGATGCAAACAGCTAGGAGGCCGGGGAAGGGCTGATCAGGGGTCGACGAGTCCCTGATCTGGATCTTGCTAATCGTCCTCATCCACCGGGACACTGTGAGGCATATTCGGCTCGGTATGTCCAGCAGCAGTGCCCTGCATGTAAAAGCACGGACGCATTAATCTCGATAGCAATCGTATAAAGTGTTTACTCAACGTATATAGTGGTTGTACCTGAT
Organism: Escallonia herrerae; assembly: GCA_033070095.1. Lineage (NCBI taxonomy): Eukaryota > Viridiplantae > Streptophyta > Magnoliopsida > Escalloniales > Escalloniaceae > Escallonia > Escallonia herrerae. The sequence continues at coordinate 79,985 of JAVXUP010001910.1, read as the reverse complement.
TATATGCTACAATTATCCTATACACCTCCATAGCAATACAACGGATCTCGTCCTCTTGTAACGATGGTTGCCCCATGGTCGGTGTCTGTGTCTGTGGAGGGGCAGCGAGGGGTGGTGACACTCCTATCAAGGCACGTGCAGTTGTACTGGGGAGGCCGTGTACGCTGCCTTTCGCCCTATTGACGACCCTCGATGTATCCAGCCATCACTTTAATCCACAAGTATTCGTGCCCATACTCATGGATGGACTGCTGCCCAGACCACTGATATGTTCATACGAGGCCTGCAAAACAGTGATTTGACATTCAAAATATTAAAGCGACGAACATCGAATATAAAGGCAAAATTTAACAAACTAAACAAATTAATTTGTAACTTACATCGATCTGCCGGAAAATATCTGAAACAAAGTCCCCCGCCTGGTGTTGATCGTCCTTATCCTTCTTCCTCACGTGTGTCTGAGTGTACGTTAGAGCACAGACCTCATCTGCGTGCTAGGTTTGGATGCTTAATCACATTCTTGTGTCGGAGGACGTCGTGAGCCACTGATCCCCCGTGTGCATGGGATCTTTGTCTTGTCTGTTCTCGCTCCCATTCTTACTCTTGGCCTCCTTAGATGTATCAGTCTTCCACTTATCAACCATTTCTCTCCATACAGCTAGAGATATCCAATGAGGGGGAAATTTCTTTCACTCATCCATCGGGGCACCCTCGGGCGTTATTTTCCTTGCCTGCTCCCTAGCATCATGCAGCCATCGCCGGTAATTTTTGCCAATGTAGGCATAAAAAGCCTGCCGCCCCAACGCCTGCTGCTCAGGCGACTCCAACTCGAACCCCTCCTGCAAGGCCTTCAATTAGACAATCAATATGATTAATTTAAAATTACGTTCTAATTAAACAAATGATGACTGACACAAATGGCTAAAAGCCATACCCGCCACTCCTCCTATAAGGACTCCTTCGTCGCAACATCCCAGTCCTTCCAATATAGCCGTGGCTCAAAGACCCTTCACAAGGATGCCAATCTTCGTCTTTGCTGGAGTCTTCAGGATCCTGATAAAGAAACAACCATCGAATATATTAAATAAGGGGACAGTAATAAATATCAGAATTGAAGATTATAAGTACTACATTATGTAATCTTTTTGCTTACTGGCCCTTATGGGTGAGAGTAACACTGTTTACGCTGGGGGTCGATGCGCACCCCTGCGTGTCGGTTCACGGCCTCATTGAGATCCTACAAAACACCAACATTAATACAGATAAAATCAAATTTAATTTAAATATTAGTCTAGCATTATGACCAAATGACGTTATCAAATATACCTAAGGTAAACCCACAGAAGAAGGAGAACCAGCAGACATGCGGGAGGAATCGGCCAGGGACTGGGACTAGGACTGCAGTGCAGCTACAGCTGCGGCTGGGACTGGGCCCCCGCCTGCTAGATATGAGCACTATGTGCCTCGTCATCAGTAGGCAATGACGAGTCGAGAGCCATCGGGGTTAACACAGCTCGGTGTCCACCGCGACCACGGATGGCTCGTAATCTATCCATGTCTGACTTCGTATACAACAAGTCCAAAGAAATTAACACATACAAAATAATGTATAGTCCACATCATGTTACAATAATATATAAATGAACCGCGTATACATAGGAACCGAGTATAACAACACTATATGAACTAAGTACTAAAAGAATGCATGTTACAACAGTACAAGTCAATCATCTTCATTTTGGGAATCATCGCCATCATCATCGTCGGACTCGTCATCCTCTTCTTCCTGGGACTCGTCGTCCTCTTCATCGAGTAATTCTTCCTCTTCATCAGTAGATTCAGCCTCATCATCTTCAACACTTTCTACGTCTTTCGCGTCATCATCTACGACTTCTTCTCCTACATCAACTGTTAGTTGAAGAGGGAGATCGTCCTACTCATTGTCTACCTCAACAAGTACTGACTGAGACAGGTGCTTGGTAGCTTGAAAGGTGGGTGTATACCTCGCTGTCATATGTCACGGGCAATTTCTTTGGATTGATAATTGTATACCAATAAGATTTGAGATTTGTGACGTCCTCCGCATAAAAGACTTGCGCAACTTGACTAGCAAACACAAACAGCTCGTCTGATGCAAGTCTTGACTTAACATTAACATCCACAATCTTTTGCAAGCTAACACAGATTCCTCTACTGCATGTGACATCTAACCATGTACACTTGAACATTACCAGGCGGCTTTGGGAGCCTAGATATGTTAGCTCAACAATCTCATCCAGCTCTCCATAAAAGTCCATGCAATTCTCGTCATAACTGTCGTGGTTGGAAAAGATTCCACTGTTTTGGGTTTGTTTCATCTGGTCATCATCTTTTACATTAAACCTAAACCCATTAATATAGCCTTTATGACAGGCTGCTTGTTTACTAGGGCCTTGAGCTAGTAATTTCAACAAGGAGGCTACTGAAGCATCGACCGACTGAACCTATTATATAAGACGATGAAAGTTAATAAACCACATATGAGTGGCATATGAAACATAGTATATTTTGGTTAAAGACTTAGACGTCTTCTGAACCACTCTACAAATTGTAATTTTTTATGAGATTCAAGTCTAGCGGGATCAGTGATTAAAGATTTCGCATCAAATTCACTGCAAATCAAGATAGTTAACCCACTGATCACACATTTTCAATTATGTATAGTAATTTATTTGAAACCAGAAACTTACTCAATGAATGCTGAAACTTCATCACAATTTAGAAAGGCTGTATATTGTTGCAACACTTTATTCTTCATCTGTTAGTCACCAAGTATAGGTTCGTCCGAACGGACTACCTGACTGCTTGAATATTGACAATTACACTGCCAAATGTGTGCTGGCTCCGGGCTCATTTCGGCCTAGTTGATTTAACCTTGTATCAACATCAGGTCCAAAATATTGGTTATAAAAGTTTACAAGCTCTTCCATTACACAAGCCTCATCAAATGAGCCCTCAACACGAGCTTTATTACAGACTTTCTTCTTCAAATGGAACATGAACCTAGAAGTTTAACAAATAGAGTTAGGTGGAATATCAATGAATCAGTGTTTGCATTACCTCTAAACAAACATAGAGTTAAAGCAATACCTCTCGAATAGATACATCTACCTATATTGTACAGGCCCACCCATCTTAGCTTCATATGCCAAGTGAATGGGCAAATACTTTATTGAATCATAGAATGACGGTGGGAAGATTTTCTCGAGCTTGGAAATTATCAACACAATGTTCTTCTCAAGCACCTCCATGTTACTCAACCGGATTGTAGAAGAACAAATATTCTGAAAAAATGAGATTATTCAGTTAAAGTTTCCCGTACAACTCTTGGCAACAGTCCCCGGAAGGCAATATGAATGAATCTTTCAATAAATATGTGATAGTCGTGACTCTTCATCCCCTAGAACTTGCATTCTGATACATTGCAATAACGATATATGTTGGACACATACCTATCTGGAAGCTTCAAATTTTTAATCCACTGACATACCTTCTCCACATGTTTCTTGTCTAGACAGTAAGGTGGTTTCGGAAGTAGCGTCCTCCCGTTGACTGTCCGAGGATGTAGTTCATGGCGTACACCCAACTGTTGTAGATCTTTTCTCGGTTTAAGGTGATCTTCGATTTCTCCTTGACATTCATCACTGTATTGAACACCTTATTGAAAACATTCTTCTCAATGTGCATCACATCCATGTTGTTTCGAATAATGAGTGTCCTCCAGTAGGCTAACTTCCAGAAAATACGCTGTTACCTCCAGTTATGCTCTTTCCTGTGTCCTAGAATCTTCTGATTCGGTATACCTTTGCCGTATGGTATGTTAGTATCAAGTGACTCCAGGTGCGAGAGCACTTCTTCACCAGATGGGTAGTCCAGTGTGATAACCTCACGCTCGATTGTCCCGTCAAATTTATCCTTTTGCCTACGAAACTGATGGTCTGGTGGCAAAAGTTTTCGATGACATCCGAACCACGAGGGCTTCCCATCGTGCTTTAACATATGATCAGGATTCACGCCCATACAAGCAGGCCATGCTAACTTTCCATGTGTGCTCCACCCACACGTCATTCCCAATGCGGGAAAATCATGTATAGTCCACATCAAAGCAGCTCTTATCTAAAAGTTCTGTTTGAGAAATGTATCATAAGTTTCAACTCCATGATCTCATAGATGTTTGAGCTCATTAATCAACGGCCTTAAATACACATATATGTCCTTACTAGAACTCTTCGGCCCCGGAATAAGCAACTACAAAAACATGTGCGACTTCTTCATGCACATGCCTGGTGAAAGGTTGTACGAGACAATAATGACAGGCCATGTGGTGTAAGGCGTGCTAGACTGCCTGAAAGGGTTGAACCCATTGGTTGCCAAACCAATTCTAACATTTCAAACTTCCTGAGCAAAGCTTGGAAGCTTGTGGTCAAACTCCTTCCACGCCTCTCCATCAGCTGGGTGTGTCAGCACATCGGCATCGTTACTACAAGTCTCACGAGCCCTATTGTGTTTAACCATATTGGAGGTGTAGTACATCCTCTGAAGTCTTGGGGTAATATCGCAGTACCTTCTATATAATATTTTTCTTCTTCCCTTTGTCCAGTTTATACCTCGAATGATCACATATTGGACATCGTGTCCAGTCCTTATTCTCTTTTCATAACAATACATAGTCATTATTGCATGTATCTATCTGCTCAGCTCAATCAAAGTTTCCTCATCATTATCTTTGCATCATGGTACGATGGGGTAACTTTTTACTCTGGTAAAATTTCTTTCATAAAAGTAACAAACTCGTTAAATCCTTTCTCACTTTGCCCGTGGTCCGATTTCAACTGTAATAACTGACTAACCGTAGACAGCTGTGTGTGTTTTCGAATTCCATCCCACAATGGCTCCTCCACGTCTCTCAACAAATCATAGAAGTGATTAGCCCCCTCATTCGGCTACTGGGGACTGTCATCGTCGCGGTAGTCACCCCATTCAACATTAGCATGCCCAACATCCATAATCATATCTCAGTAATCATACTGTACCTCTTCCCTAACGTCAACTTGACTAGCCAAATTGGATGACAATACTATCGTTTTCTTGTGCTGCTTTCACCTTGTGTATTTACCAATAAAACCGTCTGGAGAAGATGTCATTTTTCCACCATTCTCCTTTTCCAAAACAACTCACATATACCACACGAACACCTTATCATCTTAGAGTCAACATATGCAGGATGCGTGTAAGCGAACTTGAGAAATTCATCAACGGGATCCTCAAAATCATCATCATTCTTCCTTTTCATCCAACTTCGATCGACCGACATGACAACTGAGATTACATACTATATACCGTATTAAAGTAAAACCAATAATTAGGTAGGGTTGATGCGAAAATGAATGCATGCATGTGACAACATGTTTATATATACCCCATCGGTTCTCTAATAGGTGGTGGTCATATCCCATTTAGAAAAGCACATGTTTTATAAAACAGTTACCAACTCATGTTTAGTCCTATGTCTACGGAGGCAACACCTCCCCGTATCTCTCCAAGTACACACATCAATTAGGTGTTTTAACATCCGTTAATTCTGGCAAGAGCAAGAATTAACGGATGTTAGAACACCAGATCTGTATGCACCCGGAGAAATACTATGGAACGTGTACCAAATATCTACGACGTAGAACACAAGACATGAGTCGATACACTGCTTTATAACCGGACCAGCATGTAACTGATATTTTGCTTAGAAAATGCAATGAAACTCAGATTTTAAATGTTTTGGCATTTGACGTATTTGTGATATTGAACATTTTGAAAGTTATCGAAAGGGGTGTGTGGATAGTTTGTTGAGTGGTTGTGTTTACGACAAACCAAAAATGTAACTCTTGTTTATTCGATTGCTGTGCCCCATATCCACGGGGAAAAGTTGGATTTCGGGCCCTGGTCAACGGGGCTTGTACGTTGATGCACAGTACTGTTGCTCGTGGTTCGCCCATACGTCCACAAAATTTTATCCCGGATGGAGGAGGGATTTCGGGCCCTAGTCAGTGGGGCCTGTACGCTGACCGCAGTATATCGTTGAGCTAATGTTGGGATTGAACTGGTTGTTGTGAGTTTTGTGCTAATGATTTTACACTTCAGTTTTTAGTTTCATGTGCTCTAATTCGTTTTGCCAGATGATTACCAACTTTATGATTTTAGACATTTTAATGTGGCTCTAATATAAAGTGAGTCATTTTATGCATGCTATGGTCCACCTCGTTGAATCATTGGTTACTTACTGAGCATGTGGAAGCCCATCCCTTACTTATCATTTCAGGTTGAAAGTAATGTGATGGTGAGAAGCATAGGAAGAGACAATTTGGCGCGAAGTTACAGAGACTGCATTGAATGAGTCATCCAAACTGGACATCCAAAGGCTCATTACGAAGTATTACTTTGTAATAAGTACCTTTGAACGGGAACTAAGGGTTTTTACGCATGCATGCGTTTGAAAATTGGTAACATATGCAACCATCTTTTTGAAATTTCAAAATTTCGGAAAAATGGAATCATTAGGTTAATTTGCAAGAACATGCCATAACCAAAATAATTCACTTTCAAATTCGTTGACAACGAGTTGTAACTAACTTGCTGTCAAAGGACACCAGAAAATAACGACGAATATTCCTAATGTGGGCAGCTGACTCACGTTTCTTGGTGGAATATAGTGTTCATTCGCGGAGTTAATATTATATCACCTGTGATTTTGATGGGGTTTACGGTTTAGTTATGGTTAGAGTTGTATATAGGCTTATTAAGATTAACTAAGGTTAACTAGTTAGGGTTTAATTGAGACCTATGATTGTGATATTGTGTCACCGGTAACTAGGGTTTAATCAGATTAATTAGCTTTAATTAGGGATATTTAGGATTGCTTCAAGATTTGTTTGGGATTAACTAGGGTCAACTAGGGTAATTAGGAATTCCTTAGGGTTAATTAGGGTTACTTAGGGCTAAGTAGGGTAATTGGGCCTAATTGGATTTAAGTAGGGTTAATTAGTATTAAGTAGGGTTTAATTATGAGTTAACTAGGTTTAATTTGGATTTATTGGGGCTAATCAGAATTAATCGGGTTGAATTAGGGTTTAGTAAGGTTTATCGAGGTTAACCCTAATTAGGTTAACTAAGGTTAAATAGGGTTAATAAGGTTTTATTGGGGCTAATTAGGGTTAACTTAAATAATTGGGATTTTATTAGATTAATTAGGTTTAATTAATAGTTAATTAGGATTAAGTCAAGTTTAATTAGTGTTAATTAAAGTTACAACATGTAACAATGTACAATTAGGATAAAATTACACTATACATTACAACAAATTAACCACAATTATGGTTAAATTAAAATATAAACTCAAACTCACATGCATAAATTAAAACTCAAACTCAAAATAACCCATTATATTAAATTCAAACTCACATGCACTAAACCACATACATTGAACCATAATTAGGGTAAGGTTGACATATCGGCGGTGGAGGTGGTGAGGCGGCAACGACGGTGGTGTCGTGATGGTGGATGCCCACAGGAGCTATAAAGGAGCACACTGTCATGGGGGGCTGTCGTCGGGGGGGAAGGGCGTTGCCAGAAGAGGGGAGGGGTTGTCGTCGGAGGGGGGATTTCCTGGAGGGGTTGCTGGAGGAAAAAGCTGTCGATGAATAAAAAAAGAGAGAAAAATGGGAGAGAGAAAGGAAGGGAAAGAAAGTTTTTATAACAGGACTTTTAGTGACGGATGTAACCAGGTGATAAAAGTCCGTTGCTTAAAGTCATCCTTTTAGTGACGAAAGATTCCATCGCGAAAGGCTAGTTTTAGCGACTGATGTTGGAAGTCGCTAAAAAGTTTCTATAAAAATTTTAAAAAGGTGACCAAAAATATGAAAAATTTTAAAATAGTTTAGCGATGGATTATCCGTCGCTAAAAAACAGTCGGTAGAAATCTGTCGGTAAAGGTTTCACTGAAGGGTGACTCCGTCGCTAAAAGGTTTTACCGATAAATTTTTACCGACTGGTGTTCCTGTAGCTGAAAGGGCCTTCTAGCCACAGATTTTTGTCCGTCGCTAAAAGTCATTTTTCTTGTAGTGACCCTAACCTCAGGGACCTGAATGTTATTAATCGTAGCTTTTATTGGGTGATGACTAAGGTGAGGACACGGGCCACGCCTTTTCAAACATGTACTTCTTTTTATGAATAATATTAAATCTATACCCTAAAGTATCACTTGTACAGCTTAAGTACCTAACATTTAAAAAGTATCAAATCACTACTTGAAGTGCCACATTTGCACCAAATAAGTCCAACACCTAATGAAAGCTGGATACTATTAAAAAGTTCAGGGGTATAAGTGGCTTTTATAAAAAATCCATAAAACAGATCCATGTGGTCATCTTTCCAAGTTAATTGGTCAATGTTATCCTAATATGATGGCACCAAATGAAACTTATAGGCACACACAAAATCCCCCAGACACATACACAAAGCCCCGTCACCTATACAAAGATAACCCACGCGAGTGTGCGCACACGCACACATAGTCTCTCGCACGTATGTTACTCTGTGTGCAATGGGTTGTGTTCGGGAGTGCGAGGGTTATGTGTCTGTGTGTTTTGAGTGTATGGGTGTGTCTTAGAAAGGGGTGTGCATACGACGGGGTATGTATGAGTGTGAGTGAGTGAGTGTGTGTGTGTGTGTGTGTTATGGGGGGGTTGTGTGGGTTCTTTCTCTCTTTGTGTGTGTGTGTATGTGTGTGTGTGTGTGTGTGAGAGAGAGAGAGAGAGAGAGAGACTGCGTGTGCGTGTGCGCGCACGCACGTGGGTTCTTTTTGTATGGGTGTTCTTTTTGTATGGGTGACGAGGCTTTGCGTATGTGTGTGTGTGTTGTGGGGGGTTGTGTGGGTTCTCTCTCTTTCTGCACACCGAAAGAACCCACACACACCCTATCACACACACACACACACGCACACATAGAGAACTCATTTTTGAGGGGGCGTATGTGACGGGGTGTGTGTGAGTGCGTGTGGGTTTTCCGTGAGTTACTCTTTGTGTAACTCATTTTTGAGGGGGTGTATATGACGAGGTGTGTGAATGCATATGAGTTGCTGTGTGTGTGTGTGTGTGTGTGTGTGTGTGTGTGTGACCATATAGTTTAGCGTGTATGGGTGTGTGTTACGAGGTGTGAGTGGGTTTGTGTGTGTGTCTGTTTGTGCATGTGTGACAGGTTGTGTGTGAATGCGTGTTAAGAGATGTGTTTTGGTTTCGTGTGTGTTCGCGCGTGTGCCTGTGTTAACGGGTTTTTATGTAAGGTATGTGTATGTGACGAGGTTTTTACGTGTGTGTGAGTGTGTGATAGGTGTGTGTGGATTCTCTCTCGTTGTGTGTACGCGCGCACGCGTGCGTGCGTGCTTGCTTACGTGTGTGTTATGCTTACGTGTGTGTTAAGGGCGGGTGGGTGTAATTGTTTGTGTGTGCATGTGTGTAATTGTGTGCGCGTGTCTTGCGTGGGTGTGGTGTGTATGTAATTGTGTGTGAGTGTATGACTGTCTTTATGACAATATTTGCACAAAGACACTCATAACCCTAGACTTGCGATCAAACTCATTTGGTTCAAAAAAGGTACTTTAGGTACTTTTTAAATGCTGAGTACTTATGTTGTACTAGAGTGATTCTTTATGGCAGATGTTTGACATTAGCCCTTTTTTCTTTAACTTTTTTTTGGGTTTTCTTAGTTAGGAATATTTGTGCTGGATTGTGAATGAAGATGAACAACTTATCACTCATTTGGCTAAAAGCCTGCTCATGTTCGGTAAAAAAACGTGAACATATGTAGCAACACTTAACATATATTGCCCACCTTTAACAAAGAAACTTTGTCTTGTTTAAAAAGGAGATTGGTACCCAAACTCCAATTGACAATTGACTTTTGTCATTTAAGATAAAAAAAAAATTATGTCACTAAAGGTACTAAACAAATATAGCTTAGATCTTTTAGTGTGAATAGTAGTAGAGTGTAAGTAATAAAAAGTGGCATGGAGTAATTAATTCCCTTTATTATATATCGATGCTGCCTAGAGCATGCGCTTGTGTACAAGAGTCATTGGACGATAGACCCATATCAAATAACTAAATTATATACAAGCCACAATAAGGGTCATGTATTAGATATAAGTAGCAATCTTAAATAGCTCCGTTGATACCTGAATTACTTTGACTATCCAAGTTCCATAGTTAAAAAGTTTTTAATGTAAAACGGAATGGTTAATGTACATATCGCTTATCGACTTTGTTTTCAAAATTCTTGTTTTCTTTTATAGCAACCTAGGATTGTACGGAAGATAAGTTTTAAAGAGTGTTCAATTTTTATAAAGAGAAGTCATTTAGTTTCTTTTTTTGCTTAAATAGTAGAAACATTTCATTGATACGGGTTCGTCAAGCTTACCTGGCAATTCTAAAAATACAAATAAGGAATATCATGCTACAGTAATTACAAAAGCTAGATTTACATATCTGAATGAGGGGCTTCTAGACCATAGGTATTGGTTATCTTACTCCACTTGCCAAAGTCACCAGTGAGACTGCTTCTATCAGTATTTCTTTTTTTCAAATACTATTATGTAGAAATTAAAACTAAACTGATGTGACATGTACCAGATAAGATAGGTCCTAATATAGCACTAACCTCCTTCTTTCATGTCATCTGCAGAAGCAAACGCTTCGAGCTAGTATAAATCATTGAGTGCATAACCTTTAGGCTTTTGGCTCAAATGACTTCTTTTTGTAAGGTCGTTCCTTGAGCAGTAAAGGATTCTAGGAGTGAAAGGAATGCAAAGTTGAACTGCGTCGAACTCCTATTTGCATCATGATACATATACCCATTCCGGCCCTCAAACAATGTTGTTGGAACTTGCCTCCTCTACTTTGATCTCATCCGTCAAAATTGGCTGAAAAATTTTATTGCTGATTTTTTCAAAGAAATAACATAAAAGACAAAAATAACCTTAAAAAATAACCCACGTTTAGCCTTGTTAGTGAAATCCTAAGATTGCAATAAATGCAAACTTGAGGCCTTGGGTGTCGAGTTGCAAACTTTAGGGTTTCGTTGTAATTCATTATCAAACACAGAGTTTACAGTGCAATTAAACCAATAATAAAACCTAGAAATGGACAAAGAATACCTCTAGATGTGGCTTGCCTCGAACGTCTAATGGAGGGTCATGATGGCTCTATGATGCAAATGAAACTGACTTAAGATTGTGGATGAAAAATAGTATTCCTTGCCTTCATAGAAATTTTACGCAGACTTGGACTTTTCTCTCAAAATCCTCCCCTTCTTTTGTTGCCAACGTGGCCTTCATATAGAGGTTTGATACCGCATATTCTTTCAAAAGATTACAACCAAAATAAGATAAAAACATTCAAAATTGCTCTTTATCGGCCGATTTTATAGGATTAAAATCTTTATGGTAGGTTTAATAGCTTATCGGCTGGTTTAAAAGCTTACCAGCTAGTAAACTCGAAACCGACCAGTTTTTATCCCCTTATATGATATGATTTTTTACCAAATCCATGGGGATAAATACCCAAATTTAGATAAAATATTCCCAAAAACAAAGGATAATCCAGATTTTGAGAATCCTCGCCAAATTTCATTAAAAAAAGCCAAAATCCTCACAACCTATTTAGAACTTAACTTGGGTTTAAACCGAACTAACTGGACCAACTAACTAGACTAGGCTGCCAACGGACTCGCGCTAATTAGATTGGACTTACTGGACTGTTTATTGGACTGGATTTAACTATTTAGATTAAGTTTATTATTTATTACAAGGCCTAGACCAATAATAATAATAATATAATAATAATAAGTCTAAATAAAAGTAAAGCCCAATAACTAATGAGTAAATATATAGTAAAATTTAACCAACAAAAATAGGGTTTCCACAACAGCCGATCGCCTTTTTTGAAGCGAGGCGCAAAATAAAAATAAACAGATATTAGTGTATTAAACTAGTAAAATCTCGTAAAAAATTCTAGAACATGGCAATCTTACAAATTTCCAACATTAGAAAATCCAGTGAGAAGTAGTAAATCATTTGTGAACATGAGAACGTCATCCTTATCATCAGTGAGGGTTAAGACAACAATGCTTCATTAAAAAAAAAAAAGCATAGGCTTCAAGTCCGGTAGAGATTCCTCCTTAATTTCATCTTCTTCGACTAAAGACGAATTGAAGGAGTAAATTGCTTGAAAGGGAGCAAGAGTCAGTGGCGTACTAACACAACAGCAAAAGAATTTATTAGTCAAAGATTTGGGGTTTCAATTTTTTTTATAGATATTAATTTAAAATGTTAAGAAAGAAAAAAATTAAAAATAATGAATAATTGAGATGATGCCACGATAATGTTAAGAAAGATAAAGCATAGGCTTCAAGTAGTAAATTTTTTTAAAAAAATTTTAAAAAAAAATTAAAAATAATGACTTGAGTTTTTTGGGCTTTTATTTGCTCCTCCACCCCCACCTTGTGCCTTGAACTTGGGTGTCTAGGACCGTAAGGTGCGGGGCTCTTTGAAGGAGCGCCTAGACGAGGCACACTCCTTGCCCGTACGTCTGGCCCGCTTTTTATAGCTCTAAGTGATATTAAAGGGTTGTAATTGCACTAGTTATTGGAGTATGTGATCAAATTGTCAAAAGCTTTAAAGAAATCCTAAATAAAGGGGCAAAGGCTATTGGATTAAATACTCTTTATATATGTCAGTGTTGGTCTATGTTACATGGACTCTTTGGTTTTGCGTGAAATACCCGTGTCGGACACTCGACACTTAGACATGGGTATGAGATATGTGTCCGACACATCTCATAGGATATGCCATTATGATACTATCTTATAGTCTTTTGTTTAATTAGTTGTTGCTTTGAGTGGAGATAAGTTGTCAATTAAAACCAAATACATCATATAAAACACCTTTTTGCCTTCGAAATAACTAAAAAACAATAGTAAATATGAACATTTTGCCATGTCCCCGTGTCTTACGTTTTCAAAATTAGACGAGTTCGACACTTAGACACGTATCCGATCCGGACACTTGTACCGAGTCCATGTAACATAGGTGTTGGTTATAGTGAAGAAGGAAGTTAAGACACCACCGACAGAAGAAAAAGCTCTATGTGACTCGTCTAGTGGTGGTTCAAAGAGAAGAGGATTACTGTGTGTGGAAATGCTTGCTAGAATGGAAATGCTTGCTAGAATGGAAATGCACAAAAAAGAAATAAATCAGAATCACTTATGGTGGCCTTCTCAAGCGTTAAGCAAGGTTCTCGTCTCCCTATCTTATCTTTACTAGAAGGCCGTTTGGCCCTTGTTTTAAGATATTTCTTTTGCATGTCTCCTCTCTCTTTTTTTGGTTCTACCCTCATTGGAACCTCAAGAACTTGACAGCAACATACCCCAAAATTTGGAAACCCCTCCAAATAGAAACACAAAAAATGATGTTAAGTTGCAAAACTTTATATAAAAGGTGAAAATTTGAACCACCACAATGTTCATGGACCTCAATCAGTGAAATTTCCAATAGACTGTGGAAATTAAAAAGAAAATACAATGTTCAGTGGCGAATCTACATACTCCAGAAACAAAACAAAAAAAAAAAAACCCTAAGCCCTCCACCCTACTATTTTCTTTCTTCAAGAGTCCAAGTTGTTATTTGCTTTTGGGTTTTGATGCTTTTTCTGTCACAAACCTTAGAGTCCAGATGAAAGATTCGGGTTGGAACTTTCATGAACTTGGGCTATCACAGACAGTTCAGGTGGCCAAATTCGTGCCCTAAACCCTCCACCCTACTATTTTCTTTCTTCAAGAGACTAATTTTCCTACTCACATGTTTGTCTCTATATGCGACATCTTGGTGTCCACCTCTCTACAGGAATATAATTTGACAGAGCCAAGTTTGGGCCCTCTCTTGATGCAATGGTCCCTCTTGGCACAATAATTTCGTGCACGGTCATCCGATGTCACCCAAAAGAAAGGCTACATGGTTATGCATGAAACCGATTCTCTGTCAGATCTCTGAACCACTTTTGCTGCTTGGGATGTGAATCAAGTTATTGAACCCCATGAAGAATCCGTGGCAAACTCAAATGACATTCCAAGGCAGGATCTAATGAAGGATATTTTATTCTAGTTAAGATTAGTCGACATCCCACGGGTGGGACCAACTTTTACCTTGACAAATGGCAGAGGACGCCGCAAGAAAAACTAGATAGAGGTTTCTGCAACCCTCGTGTTATTCCTAAAGTCAACCCCGCTTCGGTGAAAAAATGAAACACATTTCATATTTGAAGCGTTGTGATATAACCATTTGGATTGGTTACCCTTATTTCAATTTATGGCTTGAGGTCGAATGTTGGCTATAACCTTCATAAACTGGAACAAACGTTCCTTTGTTCATCTAGCAACACAAATTGATTAGGTCAAGTCTCTACTTTCTCAAACCCAAAGCATAGCTCCTAAACCTTCAGCCTAACTAATAACTCTAGGCACAATTTTCACTCGGTAAAGGGCTATGTAATTGTCTCTCAACGGATCAATAACACTGTTACAGAAGATGTTTATAGCTTTTGAGATCAGACAAATAGATGTACTTCAATTACATGCTTAGGGAAACAAACAGTAACTTGATTTTTATCTTGAAAAAGAGTCCCCTATTAAGCCACATCACTTTCGAGCAAGTGTATAATCATATGCACTAGATTTGAAGCCAACTTGTTGCTAAAATGGAATTACATCTGGCAAACATAGCGCGGGGAGCTAGCTTGAGACCATGTAATACGTGACAAAGCCGATAAAAAGTTTTCATAGATGAAACCACCATTGAAGAAAGGCATTCTTGACATTTGTTTTGATATAGAGTCTGCTGGCGACCAATAGAAACTGTAGGTAATGTTGAAAGAGAGGCAAGTTAAGCAAAATGATCAAATGTCTCTTTGCAATTAATATCATATGCATTTTGAAAATCCATTTGCTAGCTAGTAAACAGGCTTAATGACTCTTAGTAGAGCTATCAAATCAATTTATTTGTTTTATAGACCCGTTTGCATCCAAAGACTTTTTTCTTGAAGGATGATCAACCATGTCCTAAGTATACAAATCATCAAATATCGCTTGCTACCAGAGAGGGGAAGAGAGAGGGGTAGGTGTGGAATCAATAACCTCCAGGGGCGAAACTACACTTGTACCGGGGGGGGGGGGGGGCTAATGCACCCCCTGAGATTTTGAAAAAAAAAATTATATATATAATTTTTTTCACTCACGACACACCTCTCTCTCTGTTCTCCTCTCACTCTCTCAGTTCCCGTCGACCTCTCACCATCTCAGACTCTCAGTGTCTCACGGCCACGGCCCACGGCAGTTGGTGCTTCACCAGTCACTTCATAGTCACCTGTCATCGGTCACGGACGGCGGTCGAAGCCCCAAAGGCCCTCACCAACTCGGCAACTTCGGCCAGATCTAGCCTAGATCTACGAGTCAACGGACGAAGAGTGACGAACCTCACCGGTCACGGACGACGCCTGACTCCTGAGCCTCAGTCACCGGTCACGGACGGCGGTCGCCCTCACGATTTCACCAACTCCGATCTCCTGTCTCCGACCAGAGGCCCGGATCTAGCCTAGTCTAAGGTTCGAACTTCAAATTGAAAATTTTAGTCTAAGACTTCTGTTTCTTCTCGTTGGATTGGAAATCAACAGAATACTAAAGGCTTTAACTTGTAAGCTCTAATGTTTGTATTTTGTAACTGCAACTTTCAGAACATCAAGGTGACGAACTCACCTCAACTGGTGATGACGATCTTCTTCGGTCTTCACTCCACTGGCGGCGAAGAACCCACCGCCGGCGACTTTGCGACAATGACGCCTTTCTGATTTCTAAGGACTGAGGTCGGTGTGCATTTTGAACAATTTTTTTCCCTTTGAGAATTGATTATTTGATTGATAATTTTAGGTTGTTAGTTGTTCATTTGAGAAATGAATTATTAATTGATGCTTTATGGTTGTTAATCGTGCATTGAGATTGAGATTATTGATGGAGGATGCGACCAAATTGGATTTTAATATGTGTTCTATGTGTTATCGAAAAGTGCGCTTTGTTTTTGTGTGCTATTTTATTTATAAAAAAATTTACTGACTTCGATATATTTTTAGCACCCCCTGGGGTGAAATCCTGGTTCTGCCACTGATAACCTCAAAGATAGAACCTAGAGCTTGATTTGTGGTATAGGATCATCAGGTAAGTACAAACAGTGTCTACCCTAAACAAAAACGCACATGAGGTTCTAATTTTGTACACTTATGGGGTTTGGGAAGATGAAACATGAACAAACAAAAGTGTTAAGCAAACTATAATCTAGAGATGATCCATACAACTGGTCATAGGAAGTTTGATTGCTAATAGTGGGTAATGCAACAAGGTTGGTGGTACAAACTGTTGTGAAAGCAACTTCCACCCAGATTTTTTTAGACAAAAGGCAAAAATAAGCAAAGCCCAAATAGTATTGGTGTATATGTTTGCATTTATCATGCTCATTATGTTAGAAATACTAGGATGACGTTGTAATTTGGAGAAACTACCATTGAAGGTGAACATTCAAAAGTGTAGATCTACTACTCCTCTAGTCGCCTTGTAGATGAAGAAGATGGAGTTGAGGAGGAAATTTTACCGGATGTGGAGCCTACCATTCCTATGAAGCAAGCATTACTGCCTCGGGTTTTTATTTTTGGGTTAATTACAATGGCCCCACACAAATTTGAGGTATTACACTTAGCCTCCTCAAGTATTAATAATTGTGACAAAGGTTATCTTGCCCTTTAGATTTTTTTGGATTCAATAAGCTTATTTTGTTAAGCAAAGAAGTTACTTACAGTGATCAACGCAGTGTCGCCATAGCAAAATATCACGATTACACCCCCTCCACCACCATCTATACCCATATATTAGAACCAAATTCTCAACTTACCCTGGTAATAAGAATTGAATACACGATCATCACCATTGCATCGCATCACCATAACAAAAACTCAATCCAACCGATGATATTGGATCGACGCCACAACGAATGGATGAAAATGTTTATTATCAAGTGCTATGTCTATGCAATATCAATACATCAACCAATTTGCAATATGGAATAGAACTTTTTGCATTGATGGGAACAGAAGGAGACTATTATTAATGTCTCCATGGGAGATCTTGAGGAACTTTTTCGAAATACTTCATGACTCGAGTTATCATTGTTGCTGCTAAAAAGATGCTCCTGGTATGCTTTGGAACCTAGCTTGGACCGATGACCTGCAAGACATAAAACGAGTGACCGCGCGGTGGGGTTCCTGACGGAGAACTCTCTGATGCTTAAGTCAGAGCGCAATTATAGGATAGTAACTCTGAAAAGTCATGAAAGACTATGTCTTTGTGTGTGTAATTGTCTGTGTACCTGGGGGTAACCCCCTTTAGTAGGACTGGGCTGTGGGTCAGATGTTAAGATCGCGTTAGGATCACGTCACAATCTCTGAGGACTCTTTTAGAATACTAATTCTTAATTATCAACCTCATAGTTGACCCAGTTTGACTGGGAATGTTGGGTGTCCCCAACTAACAGTTTTATATCTGAGTTACATCATAAGCCCCCCACTTTCTCAGCCAAAATGTTTGGCTGAGGAAGTAATACCAGGTGTCTTGAGACACGTATCAGATTTGTAAGGGATTTTTCATCCACTTGTAGGGTATATAATATTTAATAAGTAATAAACATAAACCTGCCAAGTACGCTTAAGTAGTGCCCTGGAATCAGTAATGAGAGTGTCAAATAAAAGGGCTGGGGGAATATCATTTAATAAGTAATAAACCACACTTTGAACATCCGTCTCGAAGAAGATTTTCCTATAATTTTAATCCCAAGCTAGCAGAAGCCTATCGTGAATAGCCCACCATTCTGCAGTGTGACTATCAGGTGAGTGAAGTTTCCCCGAGCAGCCAGTGATCGACATGCTATGATTGTCATGAAGAATAGATGCCCCGCCTGTTTTATGAGCTCATTTGTTTACGCTTCCATCACTGTTGATTTTTATCCATCTTGAAGGAAGGGGGAGCCATTTGATGTATCGAGGAGGGGCACGACAAGTAGATGTGTGTGGTCAGTTAATGAACAACATGTAGTCTCTTACAGCAGAACTAGCCTCTCGAATGATATCCTCATACGAAGGAAATAGTGTATTGGGAGAGTAAGCTTGTTTTGATGGTGCCTGACGGTGGAAAGATGGAAGCCGAATAGCGTCGGCCAAGGGGTAAGATATGGCCCAGCAGTGGTGAGAGTAGTTGAGAGATAGTGACACCAGCTTTGGATATTAAGGTTTTTGGCAGAGGGAGTAGGCCGGGGTGGGTGTGATGTTCTTCTAGATCCTTTGGACATGAGGACAGGTTCGCAGGGCGTGATCTAGGGTCTCAACATTTCCACATTTATGAGGGCAAATATCGTTAGGGAGCCACAACAGTTTTCATCTACAAGGAGGCCTCAATGGCTACATTTCCAAATTAAAGATTTGATCAGAGGAGAGAGGTTAAGGGTCCAGATCTAGGGCCAATCACTGGGAGTGGAGGATTGCGGTGTAGCCATACAGTTGTAAGCTGAAGTGACCAACCTTTATCGAGCGACCAGACTAGATTGTCAGTCGCTTTGTCGTAGTTTGGAAGAGGAATGTCGAGGATCTAGTTTATAATGTAGAGAGGGACGAGAGTGTAAAGTAGGTGCTAGTCAAGCGTTGTCGTGAATGACTTCTCGCACTTTCAAAAATTGGGCATCAAGCTGTAGAGGACTGATAGTGAGATTTCTAAAGGTACCCACAGGTAGCCATCTGTCATACCAGAAGGAGATTTTTTCCCCATTACTGACCTTTCAGCACAGAATATTTGTCAGGCGATCTCTCACAAGGATGATTTGGTTCCAAAGTTTAGATCCAATCTTTTTTCTTTTTGTGGACCGGATGGAATCATGAGGGAAATATTTGTTCTAGATCACTTTTGCCTAGAGCGCGTCCCTATTGGTCGAGAGGCACCAAACTAGGTTCATAAACATAGCGAGGTTCATACTAGATGTGTCCTTGATTCTTAGGCCCCCCATTGCTTTAGGACTCGTGACAGTGCTCCAAGGTATACGTGCCATTTATGATCATTTTCGGAGTGACCCCAAAGAAAATTTCTACTTAAAGTGTCTATTTGTTTGGTAATAGCCTGAGGGGGCATGTACGCTTGCATCGTGTAAATGAGGATGAAGTTAAGGGATTATTTGATAAGAATAGTTCTACCCATAAAAGATCCAGGCTGCCAGTTTATGTCTACTTTTGTCCAGGATGGGAGTGAACTGATTCCTTAGAACTTGACCTTAAGTAAGGGGAACACCTATATATTCATCAAACTTATCAGTAGTCTGAATGGTGATGGTAGTTTTAAAAAGAGGTGGATGTCATGAGTTGTGTTTGAAGAAAACAAATTTTTTTTACTTGGTGATGTTTATGCGCAAGTTTGACTCATTGCCAAATGAGTTCAAGAAGTGGCGACAATTATCTTTAGTGTGCAGCCAAACAACATGATGTCATCCGCAAACAGGAGGTGCGAAATACCTAGGCCGGAGCGGGCCACTTTAATATGTCTTATGACTTTTGAGTCCTCTGCTTAGGCCAACGCACTCTATAGCTCATTTAAGCAGAGGATAAAGATGTATGAGGACAATTGGTCCCCTTATAGAATGCCGCATGAGGGTCTGAAAAATTTTGACAGTTTCCCGTGCTAAAGAACAGTGTATTGAAGTGTAGATATGCAGTTCATGATTAACTTTATGGTCCCCCTGGGAAGCCAATGCTTTTTGAGGGTAGACAAGATGAACTACGAAGGATTTATGCAACTAATTGATCTATCAAATGGTTTCCATTCAATTAAGTTCGACTCTGACACTGATTTTTTGAAAGCAATATAACAAGGCCCATGGTTCATTGACACCAACTACCTCACAGTTCAACAATGGACGCCAAACTTGGACCCACAAACAAATAGCATAACTACTATGGCTGTTTGGGTACGTCTCAATAATCTTCTTCTCTAATATTTTGACAGAGAAGTTCTTCTGCTAATAAGGAAGAAAATTGGTATGCCATTGCGCATCGATTCCATCACTTTGGGGATTATGCTGGGATGATTTGCCCGTATCTGCGCTCAAATTGACACTCATAAACCTCTGATTCGTCAAGTGCAAATCGGCTGCCATTTCCAACACATTCAATATAAAAACATACCTACACTGTGCAGGAACTATTCCCATATCAGACATACCTCCGAACGCTGCCCAGAAATCACTAATCTACTAGCAACTATTTTGGAGAAACCTGCTGAGGATCCATTGGAGGGTAAGTCTAGTGCCTACAGCTGCGGTAATTCCAGATCCAATAGCGTATATTTAAGTTGTTGTAGTTAAAAAGCTTATAGTTGAACTTTGGATTGGGTTGGCCGGTCCGCCTAGTGTGTGCACCAGTCATCTCATCCCTTCTACCAGCGATGCAATCCTGGACTTAACTAGCCGGGTCGTTCTTTCGCCACTGTTACTTTGAAGAAATTAGAGTGAGTGTAAAGCACGTTAGCCTAGCCTAAGCATGCGAGGGTTCTAAGTTCAAATTTCTTTTATATCAGTAGCAATTGCATATTATATCATGGCATCACATTAACCTAAACACGTAAAGATTCTAAATATTAGTTCAATTCAAAAGGGTCTAATAGATATGAAAATATTTCAGAAGTATAAGAGCCGAAAAAATATCAAAACTTTGTATTTCAAGTGAAATAACGATTTTAAAAACTACTCGATTTTTTATTTAAGTTGAAGAGTAAGAAAAGACGAGTTCAATGGAAGCTAAATCGCTTGAATCTAAGTCGGCATGATCACACAATTTCGAAATAACGAAATATTGGCAAAAAGTGAACAAAATGTCTGCACTATGAAGAAGTGACACATGGCACCACCACCAAGTGCGCCACTTGATTAGGTGGTCTTAAGTTCTTCATTGAGTCATATGTTGTTTCATCTTTCTTCCCTCTCTCTCTGGAGTAATTAAAAAATCAAAAGAAAAAATAGTTGAAGAAATAAATGGTGTGCATGTGCATCACTTGATTGTGTCTTTCTAGTTTCTTGATTGAGTTATCCTTTCTTTCCTCTTAATTCTTAAAATTAGATTTTAAAAAAAAAAGAGAGAAACATTTTAACTCTGAGAAGTCTTGTTCAGGGTTCGAGTCAGATAGACGACGTATCTCTACTAAGTATACTGTCCATCCTTAGCCAGTCGAGAGCATGCAAAAACCTTTTCATGTGAATTGACAATAAGCTATATGGAGTGGTGTTGCCGTGTTGAAAGTGCATAATGAATTTCTTAAGAAATGAAAATACTTCTGCGACCAAACATCAAAGGAAAAAATGTGGTACAGTTCCCAGGCATTTAAGCTAAAAACAAATAGCGAACAGTAAAGCTAATAGGACGGCACACAATATGCTGGTTCAAAGACAACGAAGAGCACTGTAATTGACTAAAAGAGGCGCAATTTTAACATTTAGATCAACAAGCGATTATCTTTTTATAGGTTATAACTATACGTAAGCATAATCAAATCAAATACAAATGAATGAAGGGAATTAATTTTATCGAGGCAGATGTAATATATGCAACCCTCACCTCAATTACGCAATAATATTCACCAAGATCTGTAAGCTTCTAAAAATTTCAGAACCTAAATAATCTAATCAACCCACTTATATATTAAAATCTTCAAAAGCACAATTTTAGTTTGATTCAACTCGTCCTTATAATCAAAGCGGGTTAGCATTACTTACAATAGTGGGTAGAAGATTGCAATCCTCCAAACCCTAGGTTTTTCCCTCTGTTATCTCTCTGTAACAAAATTAACTAGTCCTTAAATCTCAAAGCTTGTTAAATAATCAAAAGGCTCCTAAAGATATATCACTTATTTAAAAATACTTCAAAGATAACTAAAATTACAAAGGTAACCTAAAAACATAAACATAATTAATAGCAGATTATTTGGATCTTAGAACTGCCTTGAGAACAAACTTTGACCCAAAGTTGTTTTCTTTCTATTAGGGACAATATGAGGAAGCAAGAAAATTGAAGAGCAAGAAAATTGAAGAGGCAAAAAGGCGTAGGTTCAACCAAGTTTGCGAAAAAAAATGGGTGAAATGCTTTTGTTTTATTTTAATCTGTTTATGACTTAAAGATACTTAAAATATTGGACTCCCGTCAATATTTTAGGGGTAAAATGGTCACTTCAACCATTTTCCACATCACCCCTCTCTTTCTCTGTATCTTCTCTCTTTTTCTGTGTATTCACGCATCCAAGAGCACCATCACTCACTTCCCCGCCACGACCAACACTGTACACTTCACCGCCACCACCAACACCATAGCCAGACAAGATTGCGAGGTCCACCACCCTACCCACTTTGCTGCGGCCAACACTGACCACAACCAAGCACGAAACCATCCCCACCACTGACCACAACCACCGCCATACCCACAGTAACCACCACCCCAAACTCCTGATTCGAACCCCTAAACATCTTG
Organism: Escallonia herrerae; assembly: GCA_033070095.1. Classification (NCBI taxonomy): domain Eukaryota; kingdom Viridiplantae; phylum Streptophyta; class Magnoliopsida; order Escalloniales; family Escalloniaceae; genus Escallonia; species Escallonia herrerae. The sequence continues at coordinate 57,258 of JAVXUP010001910.1, read as the reverse complement.
TCATTAAGTACTTTGCTAAATCAGAGAGAGAGAGAGAGATTTGATGTTGGTGGCGTGGTGGTGCAGAATACACAGCCACGGTGGTGGCACAGACTACACAGCGACGGGGTGGTGGCGCTTGCTGCACGTGCCAAATCAGGGTCCGCCCCACTAACCACCCGCTCTCATCACCTCAACACAATAAGTTCGCCGCAACACCATCGAGTCCGCCACAACACCATAGTGCCAAAATGGACCCAGATCCCTTTTCTCTCTCCACCCTCACTTTCTATGGGGCTGAAGCAATCGATTGAATTGGCATAAAGGCTTTAATGGAGGTGTTGGTCGCGACGGTAGAAGTGGGTATGGTGTTGGTCGCGGCAGTAGAAATGGCTTTGATGGTGGTGTTGGTGTTGGAGAGATGGAAGGGGGTTTGATTGTTAGGGTGTTAGCGGTGGCGACAAAAGTGGGTAAATGGCGGTGTTGATTTGATGGATTGAGCAGCAGTGGCGTCGCGTTCGATGGTGGCAATTTGGGGGTTGATGGTTGTAGGAATGGTGGTGCGGCAGCCGTGGATTAGGGGTATGGTGGTGTTGGTGTTGACCTGTTGGGTGTTGGTCAATTGAACATGAAGACGAGTGGGGTAGAATTGGTTTGTACGTATCAACCCTTTATTGGTTAATAGCAATGATGTGGCTGCCAATGTAGAAAATGACTTTAACTGACAATTTTATCCCTGAAAAATTGACGGGCGTCCAAGAAATTGAACTCCAAACCGTCATTGGTAAATTGAACACGAATTAATGAACAATAAGGTGAATCGCTCCAAAATTGAAACGTTAAGGTGAAATGCGCACCCGCCCCTATAGTATAGGGTTTTATGTGCAAATGATCCAAAAATTTATCAAAGTACAATTTTGTTTGGAAATTAGTGCGTTGTAAACATCATATTCAACTCCAGAGTTAAGGGGAACTGACTACAGGATATACACGTAGATCCGCCGATGCGTGTTGGTCATTCATTAAAACTGAAACAATTTATGTGAGAAGGAGCTAGATTCTGATTCTGTACCACCTGAGTTGAGTTATTTCCAATTGCCAGGCCTATGCTGTGTGAGTTGCAAGTTTTGTAGTGGATGGTCGTACTTAGATCCAACCAAGTAGTTCCCAATCCCATATGGGTTCTGATCCGTTGGCCACGTCCAAATTGATGTTTGCTACATCCTGCATAAGATCAACATGGTTTTTCTCCGAGTATGAACTTCCTGCTAAGCTTGCTTCCACCGTCGTTGTGGCACCGTTGGCATAAGTTTCTTGAGCCAAATTCTCCTTCATTGCTGTCCCTAATGGGCGCCGATCGAATGCTCCAAAGCTTCCCGATAGAACGTATACCCGGCACACACTAAATTCATGCCTCAACTGCGCAAGCAAAGCACTGGTGTGTTAGTAGAACCTCGATAAGGAATAAAAAAGAAGCTGCAAAACATGGCTGCCGCCACTTCTGATTTGACTTTGAGGGACGGAATTGGAGCAACATGACTTCGATTTTATGGGAAGGTTGCAAGCTCAAGGTTCAAACCTTTCGACTCCAATTGTATTAATCTAATTCATCAACAGGAGCAGCCAAAAGTTAAAAGGGTGGAGGTAAAAAGTAAGCTGCACCTTTGGGACAGTGTGATTAGATGGGTTGATCACTTCATCTTCAATGGCTCTATACTCGTTCATCTTCCACTTGGTTTTTCTTCCTGTAGGAGCTTTTCCACTGTAAAACACCATTGTCTTCTTCACCCCAATCACTCTATTACTCGAAGAGTAAACATAACTGGGTGAACCTGTAGCCTTCCAGTACCCCGAACCCGTTGTTCGGTTCGGTCTCCCTCCGCGAGCTTCTCTTTCTTCCCTTGGCACAAAGAAAAACCATTGCTCTGTATCTCCGAGGCATCTCTGTCCTGCGAAGTCTGCCACATGTGAATAAGAAACTGATTCCTAAAACTAATAGTAGGCAAGCTAAAAAGTAGGCCGATGTAGTGAGACCGTTTTTCAATGAACGGGGAATGTATTACTGCACAAATGATTAAAGACGGTAAAGATACTGAGACACTTGGAGGCGGACTAATTACAAGGTCACAGATTTTAGTCCTACTCATACAACTTAAAAACGACGAAAAGAGGAGGAGAGTAGTTAGACTGACTTGGTAGGTTGCACGGCTCGCATCGGTAGATGTTGAAAACGGGAATGACGCGATTCATATCCTCCCTCTTGCCCTCAAGCTTGTTGCGCAGATAGAAGCAAATGAGCTCTTCTTCAGTTGGGTAGAAGCGAAAGCCTGGTTGGGGTTCCTCCATTGTATTGGCCCTGTTATGTTTCTGTTGATGAGTAGGCTATGTTTTTTTTTTTTGGACTAATGGCGCGCAATTCATACCAAATGGGTGCAAGGTTGTGACCTATATTTATACATACACATATGACACTTGTGGCTGTGTGTGTGAGAGAGAGTCAGAGAGAGAGAGAGAGAGAGATGAGAGGAGGGGATAGCAAAAGGGTACGGTGCTATGCCGAGTAAAAGGAGAAAAAAAAGGCAGATAAGGACTTACGGGGTTTGGAACACTTCATCCACGCGGTTGTGCAAAAAGGTGCAAAAATTATGAGTCCACTGGTTTTTTTTTTTTTTTGAACCAGTCAGCCTTTTCACCTGTGTTGCAAGTCTAGGCTTGCTCCCGTGCACCTCTACAGCTGGAACAGTGGGTCCCCTTGCACTTTATAAAGTCAAGCCTGGATTACACGTGTTAGCCCCCAAGACAAGACACTTGATTCCCCAGTTAAAAGGCTCCATTTCAGAATGTTTATTTAGTAAGCGGAAAAAAAGTTTATTTAGTTCGAAAAAAAGGAAAAAGAATAGAATTCAGTGACAAGAATATGCGAAAAATATATAGTGAGACCAACTTGTTATTGCATGAGGTATTTTTATTGTGCTAATGTAAGTATCTTTTGAAAATAATAATTTGTACAACTCAATTTCATGCCCACAGCGTCATGCTACATGTTAGTTTACTTTTCATAATGAAAATTTTGGTCTATAATTTTTATACCATATAATCTATAAAAGTTAACCAGCACGGCTAATTACATAATAATAAGGTGACACTTTTAGAAGCTTTTGGAATCCACCAATAAAAGTATACATAGAAAATTGCAAGATCAATACGTTGTTGAACGAGGCAATTATATAAGATTTAAAAAGATTAACCAACATGATTAAATTGGATAGCTTAAAACTTTGTAGTAAGCAAATTGTTTGAACAAAATTTAACCAAAGTTTAACAAATTATTTAGTAAACATGCTTACTAAGTTGGATTTAGCTTCAAATATAGTGAGATTTTCGATCTAAGTTGGACATTCACTTACTTTCAACATCATTAATACTCCCTCTTTGTTGCAAAATATTTAATTATTTTTTGACTTGCATACTTATTTAGGATAATAGTCATATTTTATAACTTTTTTATTTTACCCCAAGAGAGAGAGGGAAGGGAGCTGAAGAAAGTGGGTCGGGAGAGAAAAAATGTTGATTAATAATTAAATGTTGGGAGAGAAATAACGTAAAAAAGAGTATATGGAAAATCATTTATATAATTTTTCTTAATTTGAAAAGTGGTCAACTATTTTAGAAAAGTCCAAAAAGGAAATATGAATATATGATCAATTTTTTTTAGGACCGAGGGAATATCTTTTTTAGATTTTCTATTTTGTAGGTATCTATTTTTTTTATTCCCCTCATATAAGAGAGTATCTTTAAAAGTATGAGAGCTAAAATCAAGTCATATATGTTGGTATAATGCTAAGGTACAAGTTAGAATGCTCATAGTTTAATTGCTAACGACATTAGAGGTATTTAATGGGCCGGGCTTGAGTAGCCCAGCCCGTTCCAAACAGGTGTTTTAGCAAAGCGCTGGGCTGGTCTTGGGCCTGTGAGAAACAGGTCGGGCTCCCTAAGCCTTTGGCCCAAAATTAAGGGGCAGACTCGGGCGAGGCTATGGCTTACCCCAAAATTTTGATTTGTTTTTAAATTCTTTTTAATCCTTTAATTTTACAAAAAAAACTTAGATTTATTGATAAATTTGTTTATAGGCCCTCCTCTTTTAAACCGAGCTTAGGACCAGCTACTTGTAAACAAACAGGCGGAAGTTACCTATTTCTTTTATATGCAAGAAATTAATTGTTCAATAAAGTGAAGCATGTTCATATGTATTTTTACTGTATATATATATATATATATATATATATATATATATATATATATATATATATATATATATATATATATCCTATTGTGTAGCGGACGGACAAGCAGAATGTCTTACCCCAACACTTGGAAACTGTCCGCTACACATTTTGTTTTTCACCTTTCAATCTTTCTCAATGAGAGCCAAAAAAACCAAACTCAAATCATCTTCAATGGAAATCAAACAAATCAATCAATCAATAATCTTCAACACAAATCAATGAGAGCTTTCTAAATAATCATAGTTTATTAAAAAAAATTGACAGTATAATGGTACAATGTCAACTGGGGGAATCATGTTGGGAGGGATTCTCGGCATTTGCCGGATTTACAATATACCTAACCGCTCTACGCCGGCCTTTCATAATTTGCCAAGCCATTCTATATCTAAAGGTGTCTACTTCTGCTTGGCTCCACACCGCCGCCTTGAGGCTCTCGGACCGGCAAATGTAATCCATGTACATGCAAAGGAAAATGCCGCAGTCCGAAGTGTTACGTTGCTTGGGCCTCCTCTTTTTCAGTCGCCAATCGAGCTTTGGCCGCGCCGGTACAGGGTTACCACGGATACCATTGACCATTGCACAAAATATATTCTGCAAGAAACACAAAACGGCGTAAGACACGAGTTAACATTTATGCCAAGTTAGAATAACTGTTAAACAACAATCGTAATATTACCATTGAGTCCAACTGGGCTTTGTACATCTGCAGCACAGGCATAAAGGCTAGCACAATGTACATAGATACAAACAGACACGGAATGAGATTGGCACAATGTACATAGATACAAACATACAACGCTAGCACAGTCAACGCTAGCATGTGATCAGATAATACTCACATAAGTTCACATGCTGTGTCTATGCAATGTACATAGATACAAACAGACACGGAATGAGATTTTACAAGTGAAATCACATGAATAAATAATACGCAATACACATATATAATCTATATATATGTATAGATACATTGACAAACGCTAGCACAATGCACCGCGCACACATTCAAAATCATGCATAAGCCGCGATAACAACTCTAGATTATGAACAAATAAAGGATTGGTTTGTGAACTTACGTGATTGATTCGTCGAATAAAGGATTTCTTGAGAAGAAATTGCGCCGATCTACTTGCCAACATCGCTAGAAGAATTATGAGAAGAAGGAATGAATAGCAGTTTAGAAGGAATAAATAAGGGTTTCGAAGTTAAGAAAGGGATAAACGGTCCGCTACACTGTCTAGCGGACGGTGGGATAATGACAAAGTAACAGTCGTGCATCGACAAGACTGACATTGACGGAGTCAGTCATCCGCTACACTGTCTAGCGGACGACTTTTTGGCTGTCAACGTGGGCCCAAGAAAGTGGTCCGCTAGACAGTGTAGCGGAGGGGGGAGCAGGGGCAAAATGGTAAAAAGGTTGGTCCGCTACACTGTGTAGCGGACCACTGACAGCGCCACAAAAATACGCGATCTGGGCCGTCCATCCCTTCGGGATGGACGGTCAGATCGCGCTAGCAAGATCTCCCATTTTACTAGCGCTATCAACGAATCAGCTCCACATATATATATATATATATATATATATATATATATATATATATATATATATATATATATATATATATATATATATATATATATATAGGGAGCTGATCCATTGCTCGCGCTAGCAAATGGAGTTAACTTGCAAGCGCGATCTGACCGTCCATACTGAAAAATGGACGGCCCAGATCGCGCCCTTTTCGAATACTGTCAGTCGTCCGCGACACTATGTCGCGAACGGACTTTTTTACCTTTTTGCCCCTCCGCCCCGTCCGCTACACTGTTTCCCGGACAACAAGTTTTATGTTTTTTTAAAGTACGTCCGCTACATTATGTAGCGGACGTACTTTAATAAAACATAAAACTTGTTGTGACATTTTCCTCTTTCTCTCTCCTTTTCCTTATTTAATGTTCTGACATTTTCCCTTTCTTTCTCCTCTCTCTCTCTTCATTTTTTTCTCTTTCTCTCCTTTCTCTAATTAACTCTCTCTCTCTCTCTCGTCCATGCCAGAAACCGAAGGGAAGAGAAAGCCTCTTGGCGCTCGAAGAACCCCTTGTGCGAAGAAGTTGCCATTAGGAGGAGCAGCAGCGGCTGTTGGACCTCGCGGTTGATCTGGCGAATCAGCATTGGCGGCGGCAGCGACGATGGCGGCGGTAGCGGTGATATTGTTAGTCATGCTTCGGAGTTGTCGCCGGCGGGGTAGGAGAGAGCAGTAGAGCTCAACTAATAGCACCAGGACCAAGCCTAACACCATCTCGTCCACCTAGAACAACGGCGACCGCGGGATGGACACCATCTTGTCCACCTAGAACAGCTCCGCTTCCGGCGACGACAAAGGAAGGAAGCAATCCACCTGCTGTGGCAACCCCATTTTGGGTGGTAAAACTGAGACCCAATTGAAATTTTGAGAATTTTGAGACCCAATTGAAATTTTGAGACTTAATTCTTCATCTGCTATCTACCTCTCTCTGTTTAGATTAGTTATTTATCTTGCATAGAGATTTGGGATGGTGGAGGTTTGAATGGTGGTGGTTCGGGGAGGCAGAGGTTCAGTAGCGGTGGCGATGGGTTCAGTGGCGGTGGCCAAATGGTGGTGGTTGTGGGTTCATTTGAGTTTAATTTTTGTTGTGGTTGTGGGTTCATATGAGTTTCTGGTTTTCTTGTAAGGAATTTTTGGTGATGCAGCTTCCTTCTTTAATTCCTATGGAGGCTTTTACAGGTTCAGCACTTCAAAGGGTTGTTGTTTGGCCAAGAAACAAGTAGAAAGATGCAAAAAAGATTCTTCAGTGCTTATCATCACTTGACCAAAAAAGAGCCCAGTAAAGAGCCCCAATCCAACTCACGAAAAATCAACAAAGCATTGCCCAAAACAAAAACAAAAATACAAGAAGAAATACAAGATCGACAACAAATATAGTACGGCTTGTTGCTGATGGACTTGAACGGGTTCTGTTCGACGGAGCTGCAGGTGGCCGGACACACTCTTTCTCTATACTCTGTGTGTGAAGTGAAGCAGGATAAACATGAAAGAGAGAGAGAGGGGGGAGGATGAGAGAGAAAATAAAAAGTGGTGAGAGAAAGAGAAAGGAGAGAGAATATTCATGAGAAAGAGAAAGAGACATGAGCATTGATGAGGGGAGAGAGAGAGAGAAATAGAACATGTCAGACAAATAATGTGAGAAATGAGAGAGAAAGGGGAAAAAAGCACTGCCTACTCGTCCGCTACATAATGTAGCGGACGAGATTTTTTAAAGTACGTCCGCTACATAATGTAGCGGACGTACTTTAAAAAAACATAAAACTTGTTGCTGATGGACTTGAACGGGTTCTGTTCGACGGAGCTGCAGGTGGCCGGACACACTCTTTCTCTCTACTCTGTGTGTGAAGTGAAGCAGGATAAACATGAAAGAGAGAGAGAAGGGGGAGGATGAGAGAGAAAATAAAAAGTGGTGAGAGAAAGAGAAAGGAGAGAGAATATTCATGAGAAAGAGAAAGAGACATGAGCATTGATGAGGGGAGAGAGAGAGAGAAATAGAACATATCAGACAAATAATGTGAGAAATGAGAGAGAAAGGGGAAAAAAGCACTGCCTAGTCCGCTACATAATGTAGCGGACGAGATTTTTTAAAGTACGTCCGCTACATAATGTAGCGGACGTACTTTAAAAAAACATAAAACTTGTTGCTGATGGACTTGAACGGGTTCTGTTCGACGGAGCTGCAGGTGGCCGGACACACTCTTTCTCTCTACTCTGTGTGTGAAGTGAAGCAGGATAAACATGAAAGAGAGAGAGGGGGGAGGATGAGAGAGAAAATAAAAAGTGGTGAGAGAAAGAGAAAGGAGAGAGAATATTCATGAGAAAGAGAAAGAGACATGAGCATTGATGAGGGGAGAGAGAGAGAGAAATAGAACATGTCAGACAAATAATGTGAGAAATGAGAGAGAAAGGGGAAAAAAGCACTGCCTACTCGTCCGCTACAGAATGTAGCGGACGAGATTTTTTAAAGTACGTCCGCTACATAATGTAGCGGACGTACTTTAAAAAAACATAAAACTTGTTGCTGATGGACTTGAACGGGTTCTGTTCGACGGAGCTGCAGGTGGCCGGACACACTCTTTCTCTCTACTCTGTGTGTGAAGTGAAGCAGGATAAACATGAAAGAGAGAGAGAGGGGGGAGGATGAGAGAGAAAATAAAAAGTGGTGAGAGAAAGAGAAAGGAGAGAGAATATTCATGAGAAAGAGAAAGAGACATGAGCATTGATGAGGGGAGAGAGAGAGAGAAATAGAACATGTCAGACAAATAATGTGAGAAATGAGAGAGAAAGGGGAAAAAAGCACTGCCTACTCGTCCACTACATAATGTAGCGGACGAGATTTTTTAAAGTACGTCCGCTACATAATGTAGCGGACGTACTTTAAAAAAACATAAAACTTGTTGCTGATGGACTTGAACGGGTTCTGTTCGACGGAGCTGCAGGTGGCCGGACACACTCTTTCTCTCTACTCTGTGTGTGAAGTGAAGCAGGATAAACATGAAAGAGAGAGAGAGGGGGAGGATGAGAGAGAAAATAAAAAGTGGTGAGAGAAAGAGAAAGGAGAGAGAATATTCATGAGAAAGAGAAAGAGACATGAGCATTGATGAGGGGAGAGAGAGAGAGAAATAGAACATGTCAGACAAATAATGTGAGAAATGAGAGAGAAAGGGGAAAAAAGCACTGCCTACTCGTCCGCTACATAATGTAGCGGACGAGATTTTTTAAAGTACGTCCGCTACATAATGTAGCGGACGTACTTTAAAAAAACATAAAACTTGTTGCTGATGGACTTGAACGGGTTCTGTTCGACGGAGCTGCAGGTGGCCGGACACACTCTTTCTCTCTACTCTGTGTGTGAAGTGAAGCAGGATAAACATGAAAGAGAGAGAGAGGGGGAGGATGAGAGAGAAAATAAAAAGTGGTGAGAGAAAGAGAAAGGAGAGAGAATATTCATGAGAAAGAGAAAGAGACATGAGCATTGATAAGGGGAGAGAGAGAGAGAGAGAGAAATAGAACATGTCAGACAAATAATGTGAGAAATGAGAGAGAAAAGGGAAAAAAGCACTGCCTACTCGTCTGCTACATAATGTAGCGGACGAGATTTTTTAAAGTACGTCCGCTACATAATGTAGCGGACGTACTTTAAAAAAACATAAAACTTGTTGTCCGGGAAACAGTGTAGCGGACGGGGCGGAGGGGCAAAAAGGTAAAAAAGTCCGTCCGCGACATAGTGTCGCGGACGACTGACAGTATTCGAAAAGGGCGCGATCTGGGCCGTCCATTTTTCAGTATGGACGGTCAGATCGCGCTTGCAACTTAACTCCATTTGCTAGCGCGAGCAATGGATCAGCTCCCATATATATATATATATATATATATATATATATATATATATATATATATATATATATATTTAATTTGTTTGAAAATATTTGGGATGACAACGTGAACTACATTTTGAGAATATATATTCTAGAAAGTTGAGAAAAGGAAAAGAAGATGAAATTACCTAAATATTCGAAAGATCTTCAATGCTGTCATTGTTGTTCTTCCTATCATCAATAGGCTTATTTTGCTCCAGATATGTCGCATATAGATAATCCTTCTAATAAATTCATCTTTCAATGATTCGGGACTAAGACAACTACTCTTGTAATTCAATACCCTCCCGCTCAATAAAAAATACGACTCAGTAGCAACCCTGGAGGCTTGCACCAGTAATACATCGCCGACAATTGAGGATAAAACATGATAAACTTTTTCATTTTGTTTCCAAGAAGTTAATAAGTCAAAATTTTTTTTCTCATCTATTGACAATGAAGAATAATGCATAGAAATCAATTTTATTAAAAGAGAAAAATAAAGATAAACTTGTAGAAGTTTTTTTCACTTTTACTTGTTTTGCCACTACATTTTCAATATCCTTAAGATATGACCCATAATATATTTGACTGCTTGATGATGTCGCGCACACGCACGTCAGCGAAATTTGTATAGTGGTTATAGTGTTGTCAAACGGGCCGGGCGGCCCGCGGGCTGGCCCGACCCGGCCCGGGCTGGCCCGGCCCCGACGGTGAACAGTAACGGCCCCAGCACAGCGGGCCTGGGGCCTGGGCCTGGACCAGGCCGTCCATTGCTGCGAAAAAGCCCGGCCCGGCCCGGAAACGGGTTTGGCCCGGCCCGAAGTCGGCCCGGGTCTGGCCCGGTCTGCGGCCCGGGGCTGGCCCGGTCTGCGGCCCGGATCTGGCCCGGGGCTGGCCCGGTATGCGGCCCGGGTTTGGCCCGGTTTTGGCCCCACTTGTTTGAATTTTTTTGTTTTTCCCCCCCTTTCTTCCACCCCTTTTCCAAAATTCCACTTTTACCCCCCCAACAGCAATATAACGGCTAGTTTGGGGGGTATTTTAGTCTAACCTCTATTTTTCAACTCCTTTACACTCTTACCCTCCCCAACAACTATAAACGGATAGTTTGTAGGGGTATTTTGGTCTTTTGTGAAGTTTCTAAAATCTATAAATTCACACCATTTCTCTCTAATTTTTCACACCAATCTTCTTACTCTCTCTTACCTAAACATTCTATATTTCTACAAGCTTTGCTACTATTTTCCTCTCCAATTACTACTCTTGCTAATTACTACTAGTATTTACTAATTAGTACTCTTGTTTATTAATTACTAGTCTTGCTAAATTCTTTTTAATTACTACTCTTGCTAATTACTACTAGTATTTACTAATTAGTACTCTCGTTTATTAATTACTAGTCTTGCTAAATTCTTTTTAATTACTAACTCTCTAATATTTGTTACTCGTTCATTCTTTTAATTGTTATTTCTTATTACTACTCTTATACTTGTGTATTTAGTCACTCTTACAAAGTTTAGCTCGAAATATGGCTGGATTATTGAAGAAAATGAGGCGTGCATCGTCATCACGAAAAACATCATCATCATCGCAAGCACCACCACCAGCACAAGCGCCAGCGCCACGGCCATCACAAACACCAATCCAAGCACCAACACAACCATTCGTTCCTGGACGAATGAGTACAGGCTGTATGATAGATACCCAAGCCAATTGGGAGTTCAATCAAAACATTCCACATTTTGAATACACGCCTGATGAAGACCCCCCGCATTATAGTCAAGGACGCAGCTCGGTTGGCGAAGCTACTACTCCGTGGCATAATCTCAACCCTATGCCTGGTCATGATGAAGAAGGGCCGAGCAATGCCTCCGGTAATGAGCCAGAAGTCCAAAAGGGGAAAAAAAAGAAAGCCGAGTGTTGGAATCATTTCGATGTAGTTACGGTGGACGGCATCCGAAAAGCTCGATGTAAGTACTGCGCTAAATTATTTTCGTCTGGTAGTGGTAATGGACATCTTAACAGGCATTACCCTCTGTGTGCACCTCGACAAGGCCACGTCGAACCTACCCAAACGCAGTTATCTTTTGACGGTAAGTTATTTGTTTATAATCAGCGAGAGCAAAGAGACGGTCTCGCTGAATTTGTTATTCATGATGAACAAGCCTTTTCTTTTGCCGATAATCCTAAGCACTCTAGATATATGAACACATACGTTCAACCTTTGTACAAAAAGGTTCATAGAAACACAACTAGATCCGATGCACTCCGACAGTACAATGCTGCTAAAGCACGCCTTATCGATTATTTCGATAAATTTGAAGGTAAAGTTAGTCTTACTTCTGATATTTGGCAATCTCCTTATACTTTTGTTAGTTATTCTTGTGTGACCGCTCATTGGATTGATGTAGATTGGGTTATGCACAAGAGAATCATCGCTTTCGAGCACTTCCCTTATCCGCACGATGGAATGAACATTGCTATTCTTATATTAAAAGCATGCACCACATTTAAAATTAAGGATAAGATTATGAGTGTTAGTTTTGATAATGCTTCTAATAATAAAGTTGCTGTTGCAGCTTTAAAGGAGACGCTTCAACCTGTACTTAACGGTGAATTATTTCATGTTCGCTGTGTTTGTCACATTATTAATTTAATTGTTCAAGATGGTTTAGCTGCTGCAGGAGATATTCTTCTCAAAATGAGGGGTATGACAGCGTATGTTAATAGCTCGAGTCCGAGAACACAACAATTTAAAACGTTGTGTGTTCAATATAATATGCCTCGCAGGAGAGCAGTTACAGATGTGGTCCACAGGTGGAACTCTACATACCACATGCTTTTACACATTCTGGCATACCGAGAAGTCTATACGCATTTTCTACTAACCCAGTTCCCAGCCGGCTTGCCAACTCAAGAGGAATGGCAGATGGCCACATACCTAGCTGAATTTTTGGAGGTATTCTACACGTCTACCAATTTATTGTCTGGTACGTACTATCCCACCTCTCCTCTCGCTGTAATAGAAATTCTGAAGATGGCTACAATGTTAACAAAATGGAGATATATAGGACCCTTTAAGGAAATAGTAAAAGTGATGGATCAAAAATTTAATAAATATTGGAGTAAGCTGCCTGCTATTTTTACTGTGGCTACTTGTTTAGATCCTAGGTTAAAGTTGCATGGCGTGAACGCCTCGATACAAGAGATATCGAAATTAATGTGCTACACAGCAGAGGAGACAACCGCATTCACAGCAAAAGTGAGCAAGAGGTTTGAGGACTTGTTCAACGTCTATCGTAATTCTGCTGACGTGCGCGGGCGAGCTACATCATCATCCACTGTTGAGAGGTATTATGCGCCATACCTTCAGGGCTTTGAACATCTAGTAGCAAGACAACTACCAGGTGAAGGAACTTCTAATTCGGCAGGTTCGTATACTTTTTCCTCTTTTAATGAGATTGGTGTATATGCAAATACTGATCATTATTCTGATTTATCAAGGCAAGAACAGGTTAATTTTAATTTGTTAAATTTTTGGAAACAAAATCAAAACATGTATAAAACTTTATCCCAAATTGCACGGGATGTACTGCCAGTGCAAGCCTCCACGGTTGCTTCAGAGTCGGCATTTTCAGCTAGCGGGAGGGTTTTGGATGACAGGAGGAGTCGTCTTAACCCCGAGTCGCTCGAGCTATGTGTATGTTGGAAGGATTATCTTGATGCGAAATACCGCGAGCAAGATAAACCGATTGATGATAGGAAGAGCAGTGACTCGGATATTGAAGTACTTCTGGATGATTAGGTAATTTGTTTTTATTTTCCTCTTTTGATCCTTTTGGTTGACGTTGCAGATTTCTTGATCTTTGATTGCTGATATTTTGGATAGACATTCATTATTATTTTGATTGTTAGAATTTTAAGAATAAATTTTTTCACAAAATATACTTTTTTTTCCATATATATAAAATAAATTTTTACAAGCAAGATATATATTTTTTCGTATATATAAAAAAATAGGTAACTTCGCCTGTTTGTTTACAAGCAGCCGGTCCCAAGCCCGGATAAAAGGAGGAGGGCCTATGAATACATTTATTATTTTTCTATATAAATTGTTATGTGTTAAGATTTTATTAATAAAGCTCATCAAGAAGAGTATGAAAATGTTTAACATATAATAAAAAATATAATGGCTAACAAATAAATATGTATATACATACATACATATATATGTATATTACTTATAATGAAATAAAAGGATAAAGATTAGGTTCGTTAAATTGTGAATATTGCCTAGAGATGAAATTTAAAATTGAATAACAAGAAGAAAAAAAAAAAAAAAAAGGGCCCGGGCCCGGCCCTAGCTATTGGGCCTAGGGCCTGGGCCTGGACTGGGCCAGGGTTTGCCTTCGGCAGGCCCGGCCCGGCCCGGTTGGCAGCCCCCACTGGCCCGGCCCCGGCCCGGCCCCACAGCAGGCCCGACGGGCTTGGGCTGGGCCGGCCCAAGCCCGGCCCTTTGACATCTCTAAGTGGTTATAAAGTTGTTTAAATGACGTACTTATGGGAGTTGTAAGCGTGTCTGTTGCAATTGGTCCATAGCCCATTTTACACCTATTTCTGCAGTTGAATAATTTACACCATGCAACTTGAATCTAGGATCCAAGTAATGACAATAGCAAAAACAACAGGGAGTTCCTCCCAGTATTTATTAAATTTGATGTCCATTTTTTCTACTATCTCACTAAGTATTTCCATAAATCTCCATCCGTTTAAAACATGGGCCATTTTAAGTTTTTCTAGTATACGGAAAGAGGATGTGGTATAGTACGTACCATATAATTGAATAGTAGACGTGTGAATTACCTCCAAAATGTGTGCATCTAATTGCCATTCATCAAGAGTTGGCAAGTCTTGTGCAAACTTGGTCAGTAGACAGTGAATATAAACTTATTTATATATTGTAACATGTAAAAGGATATGATGTGTAGAGTTTCATTTGTGGTGGACATCTGTTATAGGTCTCTTATGAGGTAAATTATCTAACAACAAACCTTTAAATTCTTGCACTCTCGGGGTGAAAGAATCAACAAACATAACCATACCTTTTATTTTGAAAATAATTTGCCCTGCAGCAGCTAAACTATCTTGAACAATGAAATTAGTTATATGATAAATCTATTAAACATGAAAATGTCCTATTTAGTACAAGTTTGAGGTTCATCGTTGACAATTCAACAGTAGGATCATTAATGGAAGCATTATCAAAACTAACACTTATTATCTTATTATATGTTTTAAAGGTGTTACATGCTCGCAGTATCATTTCAGCAATGTGTAATGCATCGTGTGGATATGGAAAAACTTTAAAAGGAATGATCCTCTTATGCATAACCTAGCTAGAATCAATCTAATGTATTGTCATGCAAGAATAATTAATCATAGTATAAAGAGATCTCCAAACAACAGACATAAGACTAATTTTATCACCAAAAATTTTCAAATAATCAATTAAGCATTATATAGCAGCATTATATTGCCTAAATGCATCAGACTTAGTAGTAATTTTATAAACATTTTTTATACAAATGTTGCACTTAATGCCCCAGATTTTTGGCTAATTGTGTAAACAGAGATTAGAAAATTAATTTGACTATGTACGAAGTAATAATGGACCTTAGAAAATTTGTTTGGAAGTCCTTTTAGTTACGTAATTAGTACTCCCTCCATCCCACATAATTTGATCGACTTTCGTTTTTAGGCCGTCCAAAAAAAATATTTATTTTCAAATTAAGAAAGATTTTGTAGGTACTTTTTACATATATACACTTTTTTTATTCTATTTTTCTCTCTACATTTGAAATTACACTAACAATTAGGACTTCAAGTCATATTGTATTGAAACTAGCAAACTATATAAGAATGAGGAAGACATAAGAGTCTTTATATTTTATATGCAAAGGGGAAGAAAAGAAAAAAGAGCTAGTATCAATTTGGATTTTCAAACATAAAGTTGGGATCGATTTAAGATAAAAAGGATATTTTTGACGTAAAATTCACTACTTTGAGGTAAGAGTTTTATTCGTTCTTTATTTTTGATATACACCAAAATTGCATATGAAGATTTGAATCGTTCGATCCATCTTCTTTACATTTATGTCACTGTACCTGTTCGTTTGATTAAAGTACGTTTCACTTTCATCATGAAAATCCTTTTGACTTTCTTCACTGGGTACTCTTATCTACAAATCATGGTACTCTTTGTCTTATCCTGCATTAATTTTCTTTTATTTAATTAACCGTCCTATACTTTTATTGACAATAGTTTTTGTCCATGATTCAGTGCAACATTCACTCATTCCAATATTACCATTTATACCTGTAAAAAATAACTTTTCAATTTGACTAGAGGATTTCTTTTTCTTCTTTCCTCTCTCTCCACTCATGCCAAACCAAGATCATAATTATGAAAGTCCTCTAAATAGCGTTTCCACATGTCTCTTTCTCATTCTCTCAATTTTGTGCCTTTAATTTTTACCCAATATATATAATTTTTTCGATGATATGTTACTCGTTCGATCTCCAATTGAGTTAATTTTTATTTTATTGGCTCTGTATCTTCGTTTTCTTCAGTTTGAATCTACAATGACTATTTTTGAATTTCAAATAAATATTTTATATATTTAGCAAATTACTTTATAGGTGATATTTGTATTTGAAATCACTTTTGAGAATCGTAATTTATATGGAACAGACGGCTGTGATGTTAGACATGGTATGGCCATCATTTGTGATACTTAATACTAAGCTATTGTGTGTGTGATACCCACAAGATTTGATAAATCATATTTGATATTTGACTTTTTGGCTATCTAATTCCTCTTTTTGGTCACTTCTCTCACTTATTTATGAAATTTGATTGAGTTATTAAAATTCATATTCATTAGCCCCATCTGAAAGCTCAAACTTGGTATTGGTTCTTGGTCCTCTGCGTGTAAAATCTCTTATTAGGCAATTTATGATTATCTCTTTACTTTTCATTTCCCCTTTAAGGCTAAGGGTAGTATGAAGGGCGAGATATTAGTAGAACAGAGAAATTGCTTTGGTATTTTGATTTGTAAAGACTAGAGATGATAATTACTTTCAAAGTACTACTAATTTAGTTTACACTTATTTAGTTTGGATTAAGATCGTTAGTTTGAGAGGATTATAACTAAGTTTTGAATTATTTTATAGTTAATAATTTGAAATTTGGATAATTATGTTTGTTATATTTTAGATACTCTATTTTAACTTAATAATAGTTACATCATGGACGTGATTGAATTTTGATTTAAGGCTGTATCCAGACACTCGGGTTTAGGGCATTATAGAATGGTATCACAACTTAAGTTTGAGATTATGTAGACTCTAAAGCCTAAGGTAATTTGTGATTAAGACGAGATCGTGGATTAGGTTTTGATAATTTATTTGATATTTTAGCATCAAATTGAGATTTGGGTCGAGTACGCAATAGAAGAATGTATGTTACTTGGCTTTCAAATTCAAGGATTTGAAGTGTCAATCAAAAGGATGGTTAAAGGATAAGATTATGATCTTCTAGTGTCATTGAGTAACTCTGACAGCTAGTAGCAATAGGCAGATAAGGTTATGATTGCGAGATATAAGTGATGTGATAAATTGGAGACTTAAACTTGGTGGATGCATGATGTGTGTGTGTGTGTGTGCGCGCGCGTGCGCGTGCTGAATTACATTTTGGATCCTTTATTATGGTAATTCTTTTCTCTGTGATGAATTTGGTACTTGTTTGAACTGGTCTGGTTTGAAACATTTGTAGCAAACCACCTCGAAAAGTTTCCTTTAGGCCCGCAAGAGATTTAAAGAGAACTCAAACTAAAGGAAAATTAGAAAAACCCTAAAAGACTCTACGATGCCAAACACACTTCGAATCTACTGAAAGAAGAAATGATGGGTCCGAGGATTGGTTATATGATGGGAAGGTGTTAGGCAGCCACCATACCCTTTCGGTCTCTATTTTGTTTTTTTATCACCTTACTCTTACTTCTATAGTTTCAGTTTGAATTCAACAGCAGCGGACAAATGACCTATATATCTGGCTGAACAAACCGGAATCAAAACAATCGTAGTTCGATCAGACCTTACAGGATGGATCTAAGTTTTGGTCTTTGACACGAACATAAGAAAATGAGTTTGAAAGACACTTTTATGTAAAGCTTGTTTTGTTAACCGAAATTTGGTCGCAAGAAGGGAGAATATACTAGACTTCTCTAGACTACACTAAACTAGAAAGAACTACAAGAAGATGACAACTTAGAAGGCTTAGGATCAAATTGAAATGAATCTACGATGTAATGTAGATCACCAATATAAAGAATGTTGCAAGAAAATGTTGTAGTTCTCATTAGAAATAATGCTTGACCTCTAGAAAAACATGGTACAAAAGTTCTAGAGAGACTACCCTTCTCTAAATTAAAGCCATAAGTCCTATTTTATAGAGGTCTGAGGCTAATCGAAGTGATAAAGATGACTTTTGAGTCTGAGATCTTTAATAGAGTCAAAATTTAATTGAAATTGCAGATTAGACAAAAGTCAACTACCCGGCCGATTTGTCGAAATCGGTCAGTTCATCCCTTAATAATTTAAGATTTTTCCAAACTTTGAGACATTATCTACCCCAGATTTGGTAGTTATCTTTGATAAAACAAATGAGTTGTATCTGTAATGCCCCTAACCTTTTTGCATGAGCAAAATTTTATCGGCAACCTTTAGCGACAAATTTTTAGAAATCATAAGTTGTAATTTAATGATAGCAGTTTATGTGTATTGTTAATTGTGGTCTTTAGTGACGATTAGCAACCTTTGGAGATTTTTTATATTACAAAATATGCAATATATGACACCACTAAGCGATAAATTAAAATTTTAAATGGGGATTATTAGATAATTAAATAAAGAAAATTAAGTCAAATAGAGAGGGAATATAGAATAAGAATCACAAGCAAATGGGAGCAAATGAAATTATAATCCATTCTCGGTTACAGCCCACCAATAGGGGGTGTTGTTGCACGAGAAAGGTAGAGAAGTGTTAGAATCCGGCGAAGAAGGATCAATTTTGGTAAGCTTCAATCCTATTTTCTTTCTTTTAGTTCCATATTTTAGTGTGTAATGTTGGTAGTGTGCAACTGTGTGTGTGTGTAAAATGGTGATAGGGGAAAGGAAAAAAGGGTATAACATATGTATTGGTAGTAAAAGTGGAGGGAAAAAAATGGCTATGAGTGTGTGTTCGCGTACGTGGATTAATGGCAGCGAGAAAAGGAAAGGAAAAAGGTGTTTGGTGTGTGAAAATATGTGAGTTTTGGGTGTGCTGTGTGTGAATGTATGTGCGTATATAGTGTTTATATATATATATATATATATATATATATGTGTGTGTGTGTGTGTGTGTGTGTGTGTAAATAGAATGAAGATTAATGTGTGTAACTGTATGCAAGAGGGGCGTGTAGTGTAGGCAGATATGATTGTCGTGAGGGAGTGTTTGTGTGGGGGTGTTTATGTGTTTGTGGGTGTGTAATGAAGGAAGAAGGAGGCTGCACAATAACCGTGAGACAAGTGCAATGTGGGTGAGTGATGTGTTTTTTATGAGTGTGTTTACCTATGTAACAAAACATGTTATGAGTATGTGTAAGGAGAAGGGTAGAGGTTGCCGTGAAGGGTTTGTATGAGGGCAGTTCTGGGCTTGGACAGAAGTGGATGGAAGAAGAAGACGGGTAAATAATGATGGGTCTGTGCAGTGTCGATGGTACACTGTGCTTGCACAGTTGTACTGCGTGGCTCGGTGATAGGTTACGGTGGTTGTAAATTACTAAAACTTTGTAGAAAGTTTCAGTAATATTAGAATAACTGGTAAAATTTCAAAATTTTTTGGAATCATTTACTATTTTTAATAATTTTTGCAAGTTCAATTTTTCTAAATTCCGTTTTGAGTCTTTAAGATTTGTATTAAATTTTGGAAAAATTATAGTAATATTTCTATAGTATAAAAAAGTCTCAGTTTATGTTTCATAAATTTCTGAGTTGATTTAGTACCTTTACCCGTATTGCATTTGATTTAGCGAAGCAAATGATTTTAAAATAATTTCAATGCTTTTAAAATTCTGATTTTAGCTTATGTACTTTTCTTATATATTGTAAAGTTATTATAAAATTTATGGGACTTTTATTTGAGCTAAAAATATTAATAGCTTATTTTGGATTTTTTGTATTTAAAAAAATTATTTTAATTTGAGAACATTTAAAAATTCATATTTAAACTTTTTATAACATTTTTTTTAGCTATAAAAGTATTTTATAAGAATTTATTATCAATTTTGGGGAATCATAATGCTTTAAGGAGTTTGAGATTTTCGATTAGGTTTGGTCATATGTGGGACCCTTTTCGGTTTAGATTCTGTTGAGAGTGTCGGAGTGAGCAATGCTTAACAAATAAGCACTGGACTCAAAGTTTTATGAGGTTATAATCTATTTTGATAAATAAGTTGCTAATTTAGGTTAATTGAAGGATTTTTGAACGAGGTTGTGTAGCATTGCATTGCTTGGATCGAGGTAAGAGATCAGATTCGTATCCGAAACCCTATACATCAAATTAATTTCGTATATATTTTTCTGAATTGTTACCGAATTTCTATGGACTCTGTTATGTTTTGAATTGAGAAATATTGCCTTTCAAACCTTGTGTTGAGCCTTAAACGTTCGGTGAAACTCTTATTAATGCTCATCCACCTTGTTTCTTCAAGCATTTCATCATATGTTGAATTAGCATACAATATTCTTATGAATATTGACATGAAATTCTGCATTGGTGTGTATTGAAGGAGTTGGTGTCTATTGGTGTGGGTTAGTGCCTTGATGGACCAGCCAGTGTACATATGCACGTGTAGATTGTGTTAGTGAGCACTACATGTGTGGCTTTGTTAAGTGTTGCCCTGCACTGCCTGTGTGGCTTTACAAATTTTCTCATGTTCAATATCATCAGTATCGTTTACAATGTATCAGAATTACTTTTATTGATATATGGTATAAGGGATTGAGTTAAATCTCTTCCTATGTTGCCATTGAAATAAATTTAAAATTCGTTTGTAACACTCTATGACTCTTGAGCCACCTTACTGAGCTCTCAAAAGCTCATTTTTATTTGATTACTTTATACAGGTAAGGATCACCTGTACACTGCTTGGAATTGGATTTGGAGCCCTGCTTCGGTGAAATATGCTAGTTTTATTTAGGTTTAAATTTAGTTTTTCAAGTATGATTGTACACAGAGAGTATTACATTAATGACGATTTAGTTGCTCTGATGATGGTTGTCCACTTTGGTTATGAGGATATTATTGTCTTAGTGTAATTGATTGAATGAGTGGTTAATGTTTCGAATTTTCGGGGAGTTATAGTTGGTAGAGCATAGGTATACGATACTGTAGACTTTAAAAGTGTGTGACGAAAAGCCTAAGTTTCGATAGAGGGTTAGAGAAAACTTTAATAACTAAGTTAAACTGTAGTAGTGGGTAGATATATGAGTTCGTTTCGATGAAGTTATATTTGTTGATATCTATTGATCGTTTTAAATTGCATCGTGATATTTGATGATATCTATTGATCACTATAAATTGCGTCGTGATTCTAAAATTTGTTTGCATGAATCTGATAGTACTTTACTTTTATATAGTATGGCAGACACTCGTAGAAATAGCACTAGGGGTCATGGAGGTCATACAAGAGGCCGTATCAGAGGTTTTATGGGAGGCCATACTAGAGGCCAGGAGGTCCCAATTAGGGAGATGCCCCATGTAGAGAAACAATAGCACAACCCAGAATCTGAGCCGCTGCTCTTAATAGCATGAATCAAATTCTGGCATTTATGGCACATAATTTAATTAATCAACAACAAGGTATACAAAACCCTACTTAGCCGTAGCCGCAACCACAGCCTCAGGAAGGGAGTACCTCGAGCAAATTTAATAAGAAAAATGAGGAAAACTTTAGTGGGTCAGTGGACCTTACAAAGACAGAGGAGTGGATTGCAGAAAGGGAAAAGATCTTCCAAACTATTTAATGCACTGAGAAGCAGAGGGTCAAGTTTGCGGTATATAAGTTGAGGGGTGACGTCGATCAGTGGTGGAAAATGGTAGAGATTGGTATGAGTCCTTAGCAGAAGCTGAGATGACTTGGGAACGGTTCAAGGAACTGTTCGACAATCAGTTTTTCACTATGAGCTACTGTGAACAAATGTTGATAGAATTCGCTAATGTGACCGGGTGGATCCGGTGACGATGGACGAGTTTGAGGCACGATTCTCGTGTTTGGCCAGGTTTGCGACTAAGATGTTAACAGATGTTAAAACTTCGAGTGGGGACTTAAGCCGGAGGTGAGAGATTGGGTTATATCTGCTCTTTTGTCAAGCTATGTGGAGTGCGTAGATCTCGCACTTGCTCTCGAGCAGTCCACGTCTGATGGTAGGAAGAGGTTTGAGAATTGGCAGGGTGATCAGAAGAGGGAAATATTAGATGATAGGGCTTCAGATGCTGGCAAGTGTCAGCGGTACTCTTTTTTAGCACAACAAGGTGCTCCAAATCAGCGAATAGGGCAGAGTTCTGGGAATCGGTTAGGTCAGAGCATGAGTTTTAGAGGAGCATAGAGTGCAGGCTCTAGACCAGTGCAAAGTGGTGGGTCTAGACCATCGCAGGACCCAGGGTTTCGAGTTATACAAAGTACCGGTCAGAACACCCGAACAACTTTTACGATAGTTCCATGTTTTACATGCAAGAGAAATAACAACGGTAGGCCCTACCACAAGGTTACTGGGCATGTTATAGGTGTGATAGCATAGATCATCAAGTGCGGGACTACCCGTCAACTAGAGAGGATTAGTCAGTTTTTGCCCTGCACCCCCTATCAGATGAATAGTGCTCCTCATCTGATAGGGGGTCGATTCAAATAAGGACATAGTCGTCAGAGACAGACTCGGCAAGGGAAAAAGCCCCAGACCTCAACCATAATCATTACTATGCCGGCTGAGCGTGCTGAGGCATCCAATGATTGTGTCAGGTACATTTTTGTCAATCTCTTAAATGTTGTACATTATTTTATTTTTAGAGCATCATACTCATTTGGATTGCTCAACTTTACATGAAAACTGAGATAGCAAAATCGTCCTTTAGAGTCTGATATCACTATAGAACTCTAATAGGAGAGTCTTTGGTAGTCCTTTTCTCGGAACTAGGGTTGCAAATATGGTAGAGTTAAGCTGATCACTCATTAATTTACCAAAGTTATTGTAAGTGATATTATTGGACCTTTAACGATGGTTGGTTGAGTAGTATTACCTGATAACCAGAGGATCGATGATTTTCATATGCTACATTTAATTAGCATGGATTTTTTCATGAGCGAAATTTTTATCGGCAACCTTTAGAAACAAATTTTGAAAACCATAAGTTGTAATTTAATGATAACAGTTATAAGTGATGTTAATTATGGTCTTTAGTGACGATTAACATGACCAGTATTTTGGGAACCCTTAGCAATTTTTTTAATTGCACAATACCCAATTTATGATAGTTAAAGTGGTGAATAGAAAATTTAAATTAGGATTAGTAGATGATTAAAGAAAGAAAATTAAGTCAACCCTTTTATTTTTGGAAAGATTATTTTAGAAAGGGAACATAGGAGAGGAATCAAGAGCAAATGGAATTATAACCCATTCTTGGTTACAGCCTACCAACACAGAGAGAGAAAGAAATTGGGGGGGGGGGGGGGGCGCTACATGAGAAATGGGGAGAAATGTTGAAATCAGGTGAAAAAGGTTTGATTTCGGTAAGCTTCAATCCCATTTTCTTCCTTTTATTTCCATGTTTTAGTATATAGTGTTAGTAGTGTGCAACTGTGTGTGTGTAAAATGGTGAAGGGGAAAAGGAAAAAAGGGTAAAACTTTTGTATTAGTGGTGAAAGGGAGGAAAAAAATGGTTGTGCGTGTGTGTTTTCATGGACATGGGAGAATGGCTGTGAGAAGGGGAAGGGAAAGGGTGTTAAGTGTGTGAGTTTTGGGTGTGCCGTGTATGAGTATATGTGTACATATAATGTGCAAGGGCGGAATCACGTAGGAACTAGGGGGCTAGTGCACCCCTTGAACTTTTTGAAAAAAAAAGTTATTTTTTGAGAATTGCACCCTCCTCTCAGTTCTCTCTACCGAGATCCTGTACTGGACTCTTACCTCTGTGGATCTCTCTATCTCTCTCTCTCTCTCCCTATGTGACGAGACAGCAATGAGTCCATGACCCACTGCCCCTGACTTCGTGAATCGTGAGTCGTGACTCATCAGCCGTGAGCCCGTGACGCCGGTACCGACCACTGACTGAGGACGAGCTGTGACTAGATCTAGATAGAGATGACTTCATCGAGTACTGAGACATGGACTCGACGACGGCAACAACCAACGGGAAACAGACGGTCGGATCGACAATGTTCAAATTTTGGAATGTTTCTCTTTTTCTTGAGTTGTGCAGCTGAGAGCAACGGTCGACGACTGTACAGGAGACGTCGTGACGGGGAGGACTGACTGACTGAGGACTAAGGACTATGCTTCTTTGATGTGAGGTAAGCTTTTCTCTGCTTCTTTAATTGCTTAAATTTTAGTTTAATTTCAGTAATTGATTATATAGAAATTTGAGAAACATGTTTGGTGCATAGATAGTTTATAATTGTGTTGGAATGTGACGTTGAGCTTGAGCTTGTTTCGCTATTAAATTTTAAAATTAGGAGGTTGGAAAATGTACTGTTTTATTGGAATTTGATGTTGTGTTGAGATTGGGAGGTGGCTTGGAATGTGATTTGGTTTTAAAATTGGGAGGTTGATAACGTATTATTATTTAAATATGTGAATTTGTGTTGACAACTTGAGATATTAAGATTATAGTCCTAATATTTGAGATAAAGTTCGATCAGCGTATTGGTCAAAAGGTCCTTGCCAACCTCGTAACCATAAGTTTCCATTTACACAACTCAGGAAACAATCTCGTCATATTGTTTCTTCTTGGTTTGACCATCGTATGAGTTGGTTGGCATATAGTGTAGCAAAAGATGAAGTATATTGCTTATGTTGCTACTTATTCAAAAGTGCTCATGGGGAGCAAGGGGGTAGTGGTACTTTTGTCAGCCATGGTTTTAAAGATTAAAGAAAGAGGAAAATTTTTGAAAAACATGTTGGAGATGTCAATAGTGCACACAGCCCTGCTTTAAGCAATTGTCAAGCATTTGATAACCCAAAGCAGAGTATTGAAGTAGTTATGTTTAAGAAACAGATGAAAGTAAGGTTCAATACTGCACTCGCTTCACTGTATCAATTGATGTCATTCGGTTGCTCTTACGGCAGGGTTTGTCTTTCCGTAGGCATGATTAATTGAACGAATTTGAGAGTCAATAAAACTTTCTAGAACTTTTAGAGTTCCTTACGGATCACAATGAGAATGAAAAAGGAGTCACATGGTCTTCAGAATCTCAAATTGACATCACCAAAAGTTCAAAAAGAAATTGTTAGTGCCATTGCTAGAGAAATAAGAGATGTAATTGTTAGGGACATAAAAATTGAATTAATTTTCATTTTAGTTGACGAGTGTCATGATATCTCAGTCAAAGAACAAACATGAGTTGTCTTGAGATATGTGGATAAAAGAGGACGCCTCATTGAATGTTTTATTGGTATTGTACATGTTGCAAATATTGTTGCCTTATCACTTAAAAACGCGATTGATAGTTTGTTTTCAACGCATGAATTGAGAATTTCAAGAGTTCGTGGACAGGGCTATGACGGAGCAAGCAATATGCAAGATGAATTCAATGGTCTTAAAACTTTAATTCAAAGGGAGAATGAAAGTGCTTATTATAATCATTGCTTGCTCATCCACTTCGGCTAATTTTTGTAGCCGTTGCAAAAAAAACATTCTCATATTTTATTACTCTTTAATTTGGTTACTAAGCTAGTAAAGAGTGTGGGAGTCTCATGCAAACAAAGAGATGCTCTTCGAGAAGTGAAGTCGTTAGACTTACTCATGCCCTTGAGGGTGGTGATATTGTTAGTGGTCAAATTTTAGATTAGAAACATGGCATCGAAAAAGCAGCAGAGACCGTTGGGGATCACATTATGGTGCATTATTAAATTTGATTCATATGTCTGCTTCAGTGATAGACGTTCTTAATAAGGTTGTTGACGATGCTACAGATTATGAGTAGAGAGGTGAAGCATATTAAGCCTTTTGGAATTCGGTGCCAACTTATGATTTTGCCTTTAACATGCATTTGATGAAAATCATTTTGGGGATGACAAATTAACTTTCACAAGTATTGCAAAAGAAAGATCAGAACATTATGAATACAATGAATTTGGTAAGAATAACAAAGCAGCAATTGCAGAGCTTGAGAGATTATGGGTAGGAAGACTTGTTGGAAGAGGGTTCACAATTTTGTGTAAAACACGAAATTGAAGTATTGAACATGAGTGTGACGTTTGTAGTCCCAGGGAGGCAAAAACGTAATACTGAAGAAGGTACAAATATTTACCACTATCATGTTGATACCTTTTCAGCTGTTCTTGATTTGCAAATCAGTGACTTGAATAATCGTTTCACTAAGGTAAGTACATAGTTATTTATTTGTACGGCATGTCTCGACCTTTTTACCTATTCTTGATATGCAAATCAGTGAGTTGAATAATTGTTTCAATGAGGTAACTACAGAGTTACTTATTTGTATGGCATGTCACGATCCAAGTGATGATTTTTTTGCTTTTAATAAGTATAAATTGATACGCCTTGCATAGTTTTATCTATATGACTTTTCCCTAATCGAGCTTTAAGATACTTGAAAGTCAGCTCGAGACTTATATTATGGATGTGCGGTCTTGTGAAGAACTTTATGATGTAAAGGGAATTGGTGAACTTTTGCTATGAAGTTAGTTGAGTTGAAAAGGGATGTGATATATCCTTTGATTTACTTACTTATGAAATTGATCTAACTCTTACCTGTTACAACTGCTACTGCGGAAAAAGTTTTCTCTCCAATGAAGATAATAAAGACTCGACTTCGGAATCGCATGGGAGATGAATAGATGCATGATAGTTTGATTTGCTGCATTGAGAAAAATGTCTTCAAAACTATTGGGAATGATGCTATTATGAAGCGCTACCAATCTTTGGGACCTCGTCGAGTAGTAATTTAGTACTTTCATTTGTAAACTCTTGACACTACAAAAAAGGTACTTTTAGCGATGGACAATTCCGTCGCAAAAAGCCCTATATCCGTTGCAAAATACTTCTAGCGACGGACACACCGTTGCTAAAAGTTAGTTACTTACAACTTCGTCTCTAAAATTTTTGCGACGGAATTTTGAAATCCGTAGCCAAAAGTCATCCTTGAATGACGGATGTACAAATACAATCAGCAACGGATATTCTGTCGGTAATTCTATTTTTGGTATTTTAATTTATTTTCTTTTTTTAGAACTAATTTATTGCAAAAAATATTTATCGACAGAACAATGCATTGTCAAAGTTTTGACGGTAGATATTTAGCGACGGATTATCCGTAGTTAAATTTTTTTTATTTAGCGAAGGGTTTTTTGTCGCTTAAAATTTTAGAATCATTTATTCTAGTGAGACTTTTTAGCGACAGAAGAAAATCTATAGCTAAAAGTCAAACTAATTTTTAAAAATATATATTTTTTATTTTTTTAATATCCAAATGTGTAATTACAAATTCTCAACAAACATTCTCAATCCAGCAAATATTTGTAAATGCACATTAGGGTTAAATAATTGCTCATTCATCAGTAATTATTTAACTCTAAAACAGACACAACACATGTATAAAGAATGAATTTCAGGAAGGTACGGGAGTGAGGGATAATAGAGTAGGTGGAGTACAAGTCACGGGCCGGGGGGGGTACGGGAGCGGGATACAAACCGCTAGGAGGCCGAGGAAAGGCTGATCAGGGGTTGGCAGGATCTGGATCCTGCTGATCGTCCTCGTCCATAGAGCACTGTGAGGCAAATCCAGCTCGGCATGTTCAGCAAAAATACCCTGCACGTAAAGGCACGAACGCATTAATCTCGATAGCAATCGTATAAAGTGTTTACTCAAGGTATATAGTGGTTGTATCTAATTATTCGCCACGATCATCCTGAACAACTCTGTAGCAATGCGACGGATCTCGTCCTCTTGTAACCATAGTCACCCCAAGGTGGGTGTCTGAGTTTGTGGAGGGCAGCGGGGGGTGGAGACACTCCTATCAAGACAGGTGCAGTCGTATTAAGGAGGCCATGTACGCGTCCTTTCGGCCTATTGATGACCCTCGGTGTATCTAGCCATCGCTTCAATCCCCCAGTACTCATGCCCGTACTTGTGGATGTTGATGGCTATTCGGACTGCTGCCCAGACCCCCTGCGTTGTTCATACAAGTCCTGCAAAACAATGATTTGACATTCAAAACATTAAGGCGACAGACATCAAATACAAAGGCAAAAATTTAACAAACTAAACAAATTAATTCATAAATTACATTGATTTAATGGGAAATATCTGAAACATAGTCCCCCGCCTGGTGTTGATCGTCCTCATCCTTCTTTTTCTCGTGCGTCTCAGTGTACGTTAGAGCACAGACCTCATCCGATGCTAGGTTCGGGTGCTTAATTGCATTCTTGTGTAGGCGAACACCATGAGCCACCGACCCCTCTCCCTCCTACCCCCCCCCCCCCCGCGCGTGCATGGGATCCATGCCATGTCTGTTCTCGCTTCCATTCTTACTTTTGGCCTCCCAGGATGTATCAGTCCTCCACTTATCAACCATCTCTCCCCATACAGCTAGAGATAACCAATGAGGGGGAAATTTCTTCCACTCTTCTATTGGGGCACCCTTGGGCGTCATCTTCCTCGCTGGCTCATGTGCGTCATGCAGCCATCGCCGCTAATTTTTGCCAATGTAGGCAAAAAAATCCTGCCGCCCCAACGCCTGCTGCATAGGCGACTCAAACTCGAACCCCTCCTACAACGCATCCAATTACACAATCAATATGATTAATTTAAAATTATGTTCTAATTAAACAAAATAATTATTGACAAAAATGGCTAAAAATTATACTAGACACTCCTCCCATAAAGACTTCCTCACTGCGACATCCCAGTCTTTCCAATATAGCCGTGGCTCAAAGAATTAGCCCTTCACAAGGACGCCGATCTTCGTCTTCGCCGGAGTCTCTAGGATCCTGATAAATAAATAACCATCAAATACATTAAATAAGTGGATAGTAATAAATATCGAAATTAAAGATTGTAAGTACTCCATTATGTAATTTTTTTTACTTACTAGCCCTCTTGGGTGAGAGTAACTCTCTGTTTACGCTGAGGGTCGATGCGCACCCCGCGTGTTAGTCTACGGCCTCGTTGAGATCCTACAAAACACCAACATTAATATAGATCAAATATAATTTAAATACTAGTCTAGCACTATGACCAAATGCCATTATCAAATATACCTGAGGTAGAACCCACAGAAGAAGTATAACCAGCGTACGTGTGGGAGGAATCGTCTCGGGGCTGGGACTGCAGCTGCGGCTGCGATTACATCTGAGGTTGCATCCAGGGCTGAGGCCATTTCGCCTGTTGGATGTGGACACTATGTGCATCGTCAACAGTAGGAAATAACGAGGTGAGAGCCACAGGGGTTGACGCAGGGCGTCCATCGCGACCACAAATGGCCCATAATCTATCCATGCCTCACTTCGTGTACAACAAGTCCAAATTAAAGACATTAAAACATACAAAAAAATGTATAGTCCACATCATGTTACTACACTATATGAATGAGCCGAGTATATATATGAACCGAATATAAAAACACTATATGAATCGAGTACTAGAAGAATGCATGTTACAACAGTACAAGTCAATCATCTTCATTTTGGAAATTATCGCCATCATTATCGTCGGACTCGTCATCCTCTTCTTCGTGGGACTCGTCGTCCTCTTCATCGAGTAATTCTTCCTTTTGGTCAGTAGACTCAGCCTCATCATCTTTAACACTTTTTACGTCTTCCGCGTCATTATCTACGAATTCTTCTCCTACATCAACTATTGGTTGAAGAGGGAGATCGTCCTTCTCGTTGTCCACCTCAACAGGTACTAAGACTAGTGCTTGGTCAGCTTGAAAGGTGTCTACCGCACTATCTTAGTCCACGAGCAATTTCTTTGAATTGATAACTGTATACCAATGAGATTTGGAATTTGCGATGTCCTCCGCTTAAAAGACTTGTACAGCTTGACTAGCAAACACAAATGGCTTGTTAGATGGAAGTCTTAACTTAACATTGACATCTACAATCCCTATCGGGCTAACACAGATTCCTCTACTACATGTGATATCGAACCATGTACACTTGAACTTTACCAAGCGATTTTGGAAACCCAGATATGTTAGCTCAACAATTTCATCTAGCTCTCCTTAAAAGTCCATGCAATTCTAGTCATAACTGTCGCCGTTGATCAACACTCCACTGTTTTAGGTTTGTTTCGTCTGGTCATCATCTTTTACATTAAACCTAAACCCATTGATGATATAGCCTTCATGACAGGCTGCTTGTTTACTAAGGCCTTGAGCTAGTAGTTTTAACAAGGAGGCCACTGGAGCATCGACCGACGAACCTATTATATAGGATGGTGAAAGTTAATAAACCACATATGGAGTGGCATAAAAACATAGTATATTTTGGTTAAAGACTTACATGTATTTTGGACCACTCTACGAATTGCAAATTTTAATGAGATTCATGTCCAGTGGGATCAGTGATTAAAGATTTCACATCGAATTCACTGTAAATCAAGAAAGTTAACCCACTCATCACACATTTTAAATTATGTACAGTAATTATCTGAAGTTAGAAACTTACTCAATGAATCTGAAACTTCATCACAATTTAGAAGGGCATATATTGTTGTAGCACTGTACTCTACATCTGTTAGCCACCGAGTATAGGTTCGTCCGAACGGACTACCTGACTACTTGAATATTGACAATTGCCCTTCCAAATGTGTGCTGGCTCCGAGTTCATTTTGGTCTAGTTGATTTAACCTTGTATCAACATTAGGCCCAAAATATAGGATACAAAAGTTTACAAGCTCTTCCATTACATAAGCTTCAGCAATTGAGCCCTCAACATGAGCTTTATTATGGACTTTCTTCTTCAAATAGAACATGAACCTAGAAGTTTAATGAATATAGTTAGGTGGATTATCAATGAATCAGTGTTTGCATTACCTGTAAACAAACAACATTGAGTTAAAGCAATACCTCTAGAATGGATACATCTACCGATATTGCATAGGCCCACCCATCTTAGCTTCATATGTCAAGTGAACATGCAAATGCTTTATTGAATCAAAGAATGACGGTGGGAAGATTTTCTCGAGTTTGTAAATTTTCAACACAATGTTCTTCTCAAGCACATCCATGTTACTCATCCAAATTGTAGAATAACATATATCCCGAAAGAAATGAGTTAATTTAGTTAACGTCTCGCATACAACCCTTGGCAATAGTCCCAGAAGGCAATAAGAATGAATCTTTCCATAAATACATGACAGTCGTGACTCTTCATCCCTTGGAACTTGCATTCAGATACATTACAACAATGAGATATGTTGGACACATACCCATCCGGAAGCTTCAAATTCTTAACCCACTGACAGACCTTCTTTACCTGTTTTTTGTCTAGACAGTAAGGGGCTTTCGAAAGCAGCATCATCACGTTGACTGTCCGAGGATGCAGTTCACGGCGTACACCCAACTGTTGTAGATCCTCTCTCAATTTAAGGTGATCTTTCAATTTTTCCTTGACATTCATCAGTGTGTTGAACCCATTATCGAAAAAATTCTTCTCAATGTGCATCACATCAATGTCATTTTGGATAATGAGTGTCCTCTAGTAGGCTAACTCCTAGAAAATAAATTATTTCCTCCAGTTGTGCTTTTTTCCATATCCTGGAATCTTCTGATCCGGCACACCCTTGTCATATGGTATGTCAGTATCAAGTGCCTCCAAGTGCGAGAGCACTTCTTCACCAGATAGGTAGCCCAGTGTGACAACCTTACGCTTGATTGTCGCATCAAATTAATCATTCTACCTACGAAACTGATGGTCTGGTGGCAAAAGCTTTCGGTGATATCCAAACTACGAGGGCTTCCTGTCGTGCTTTAACGTATGATCGGGATTCATCCCATACATGCAGGCTGCACTAACTTTTCATGTGCGTTTCACCCACACTTCATTCCCAACGCGGGGAAATGGTGTATAGTCCACATCAAAGAAACCTTAATTTGAAAGTTCTGTTTAAGGGATGCATCATAAGCAACGAAAAACATGTACGGCTTTTTCATGCACATGCCTAGTGGAAGGTTGTACGGGACAATAATGGCAGGCCATGTGGAGTAAGGCATACTAGATTGCCCAAAAGGGTTGAACCCATCAGTTGCCAACCAAGTCTAGCATTCTGAACTTCCTGAGCAAAGCTTGGATGCCTGCAGTCAAATCCTTCCACGCCTTTCCATCAGCTGGGTGTGTCAGCACATCGGTATCGTTGCTATGAGTCTCACTGTGAGCCCTCATGTGTTCAGCTGTATTGGAAGAGTAGTACATCCTCTGAAGCCATGGGATAACGGAAAAATATCGCAGTACCTTCCATGCAATGTTTTTCTTCTTCTTCCCTTTGTCCGGTTTATACCTCGAATGATCATATACGGGACACTGTGTCAAGTCCTTATTCTCTTTTCCAGAATAATACATAGTCGTTATTGCATGCATCTATCTGCTCATAACTTAATCCAAGTTTCCTCATTATCTTGTTCGCATCATAGTATGACAGGGTAGCTTTTCACTCTCCGGTAAATTTTTTTTCATAAAAGTAACAAACTCATCAAATCCTTTCTCACTTAGCCCATGGTCTGATTTCCAACTGTAATAACCGACTAACCGTCGATAGCCGTGTGTGTTTTCGGATTCCGTCCCACAACGGCTCCTCCGCGTCTCTCAACATATCATAAAAGTGATTAGCCCCATCGTTCAGCTACTGGGGACTGTCATCGTCGCAATAGTCACTTCATTTAACATTAGCATGCCCAACATCCATAATCATATCTCAGTAATCATATTGTGCCTCCTTCTGAATGTTAGCTTGACTAGTCGGGTTCGATGACAATACTATCATTTTTCCGTGCTGCGTCCACCTTGTGTATCCACTCGTAACACCGTACCAAAGAAGTTGTCATTTTACCACCATTCGTCTTTTCCAAAACAAAACTCACAAACACCTTATCGTTTCAGAGTCAAATGTGCAGGATGTGCGTAAGTGAACTCGAGAAATTCGACAAAGCGATCCTCAAAATCATCATCATTCTTCCTTTTCATCCAACTTCGATCGACCGCCATGACGATTGAGATTACGTACTATATACCACCTTAAATTAAAACCAATAATTAGGCAGGGTTGATGTGAAAATGAATGCATGCATGCATGTGACAACATGTCTATATATACCCCCTCCGTTATTTAATAAGTAGTGATCTTATCCCATTCAGAAAAAAGCACATGTTTATAAAACAGTTACCAACTCATGCTTAGTCCTATGTCAGTGAAAAATTCGGCAGCACCTCCCTATATTTCTCCAAGTACACGGCATCGATTGTCACGCCCCGAACCCACGGGTAGGTCTGCGAGCTGGGCACGTGACCGGCCGCGGACCCAATGGACTCCAACCGAGTGCTCTGCCAGGCCTTACTCGATAAAATCAACATCTGTTGCAGCGGAAATTAAAACTTCTCCAAAACTCTAATTACATGTTCATGTTTTCATTTTAATACATCACTTATACTAAAACACTTCATAACTCTGATTGTCAACAACTTAAGCTAAACCAAAATCTAAATATTTAGGGGCTGTACGCTTACCAAATTTTGTTTTTGTTTTTGTAATGATGATAAAAAAAAGATGCCTTTTTTCGTGTACTTTTATCCTTTTTCAGTTCCGTTTTGGAAAAAAAAAATTCCAAACAGTACACAATTTGTATTCTCTTGTCAGAGAATTCAAGACTCTGTCTCCTCTCTGCCGCAGAGCTCTATCTATTTATCTATCTATCTATCTCTCTCTCTCCCTCTCCCTCTCCCTCACTATACTGATGATCAAAGGGTTTGGTCGTCCTTCAAGATCCGCCCCTTGTAAATTAGCTTCTGCTGACAGTGTCACCGGCATAGATCTCTGGATGGGTGGCAGCCCGTTCTTTAAAGACTCGTGAAGGGGAAGGGGAAGAAGCTGCACTGAAATCAACGGAGAAGTTGCACTGAGATAAAGTTCCTCTGGCTGCCTAAGACCCAGTCCAGATACGACGGTTTTTCCTAAAGGTGTAGCCCGATCTGCGTTGGAATTGATGTTGATCGCGTAGAGATCGTCTCAGATTTATGTGATTTTTGGGTTTTTGCGCCCGATCGCATGATTTTGGAACGTATATGGTGTTGTTTTGGTATTTTTTCCAATTCAATTTGCGTGTTGAAACGTGTATCACATGATCGGTGCGACGTTTGTTTGTTAAGTGGTGGATTTGATTGGGATTTGGCCGATTTGATCTTAATTTATATGAGGGTGGACAATTTTAACACAGGTTTGCAAATCTGCCTATTCTTTCGTGGTTAATGCGATAATTCCCTCTGATCCAGTTGTCTCATCTATTTTACTCTTGATGAAAATAACAAATGAATTGGAAAAATGGGTCATATTTCTGGTCGTGTTTATACCAATTGAAGAGTACATGTGTGATGATCTAGCTAGTCTGATTGATGAGTTCTAGAAGGTCGGGTGAGGTAAAAGATGGGGTGGAGAAAGAAGTGAAGTAGATTGAAGCAGGCGCAAGTTATGGAGAGAGAGGAACATCAGCCCATACACCAAACGAAAATCCATTTTATGTGTGTGAATCTGGATTCGAGAGAGCAGATTCTGATATTATACATGTACAATTCTTTAGGGGCATCCATTTTTTGGTCTTGAGATTTGGATACATCTTTAGCCGTTGAGGACAGCAAGAGTGAAGGAGCTTCACTTTATGTGTCTTGCTCTAAGTGAACAAAGATAATCTGTACATGTACAATTGTTGCATGGTTGTTATAGGTTTTTTGCATTAGGTTTATAAACAATAATGGATCCAAAATATGGTGAACATACAGGAATGGATCCAAAAAAGTTGGTGAAAATGGTAAACGTACAGAAAAAACTGAAAAAAGTTGATACGGAAAAAATTAAAAATACATAATACAATTTTAGAACTGAATACTAAATTCTGGAAAACAAAAACAAAATACAAAATACGAAAATAAATTGCATAAACGTATAGCCCCTTAGCGACTCATTCCATGCAGTCTCCGAAGCTCTGCGCCAATTTGTCTCTTCCTATGCTCCTCACCGTCACCTTACTTTCAACCTGAAATTATAAGTAAGGGATGAGCTTCCACGTGCTCAGTAAGTAACCAATGATTCCACTAGGTGGACCAAAGCATGCAAAAAATAACTCACTTTATATTATAGCCACATTAAGACATCTAAAATCATAAAGTTGGTGATCATCGGGTAAAACAAGATAGAGTACATGAATCAAAAACTGAAGTATGAAATCATTAGCACAAAACTCATGACGACCAGTTCAATCCAACATTAGCTCGAACGATAAGCTGCGGTCAGCGTACAAGCGCAATGACTAGGGCCCGACATCCCTCCTACATCTGGGATAAATAATCTGTGGACGCAAGGGCGAACCACAAGTAACAGTAATGTACATCAACATACAAGCCCCATTAACCAGGGCCCGAAATCAAACTTTCCCCTGTTGGATATGGGGCACAACAATTGAATAAACTAAAAACTCCCTTTGGCTCATCGTAAACGATATCACTCATCAATTAATTGTCAACCATCCACACACCCTTTCAATAATTATCAAGATGTTCAATATTCACAATTACGTCAAACACCAAACACATCAAATCTGAGTTCCATTTCGATTTCTAAGCAAACATCAATTACACGCTGGTCCGGTTTTTCTTTAAAGAGAAATAAACCAGTAAAAGCTTTTTGGTAATTTAAGCCAGAGCTGTTAAAAATAATTAAAACAGTCAATGTTAATAAATACCACTTTTTAATTGTAGAAAACATATACATTAAATGTAAAAATATTAGTTGAATCAAAGGGTCACTTACTTGACACTACGTATTCCCCACATCAAAATCTCCAGAGCGACGATCATGATGCTAAATTCGGTTCAAATAACCTTCAATGCTATTTTTTTATCTTCACGTTCCCGGCTTTACTACAACCCAAATCATCTTCAATCACGCGACAACATTTCCGTTGACCATGTCTTCAAGCAAATTCAATGCCACTGTCAATTGCCCAACCATTACATGCCCGTCCAATATCGTGCCCAGTTCACCACGTCATTCTTGGCATTTAATCACCATTGCCGAATATCCATTAATTCACCCGTTTTAATAACCCACCAAATAACCTTGCTTTACATAGTACTCAGTAAATCTCTAGAACCCACGCTAACCATTCCCTTTTTTATGTATGTTCATAAATTAAACGCTTCCCTGTCAATGCACAGACCTGCATAGGGTACACTTACGCCATGCATACGTACAGTACATAACACACACATACTCATCATACCATTTAGCTGCACAACTTCACTCCATCAACTGATTTTCACCCAAATAGCCCGTCACTTTCAAAATCCTCCAAGCACTTACTACTCAACGCTGCAGAATGCCCAAACAACATAGACACGTAACCGTACCAATACCACTTGACCATTCCCCACCTCACAATACACGTATGCCCATCACGCTGCTACACACACATACACGGGCCTTACACAATATCGTGTTGCCTAAACGGCAATATGCACGCGCACCTCACACAATAGTGTCCCACATGCACCCTTGTACACCCATCATCCAACAACCACCACACCTTCACACTTACCTAATTACATGCACTGTACCCCCACACTATACACTCCCGTTCACTCACAAACATTAATGACATACATTATCTGCACCGCCAACTACACACACAAATGCATATCTCACGCACGCCCCCTATCTTCACCACACAGAATGTACTCACACTCTCTACAAAACACAGTCGCACATCCTCCCTCACAACAATTTCACACACAGACACCACTATAATTAAGTCCATTCTAGCCAATGCAAACACTGCCATGATACAATTCTAGTCATCTTAATTACCTTCGTGATACCTCCACTCCATACCGCACCAAAAATTAAAACAACTCCTCAAACACATAAAACATCAATTTCATTCATTCTACCCACTGCTAACACTGCCGCTAAACGACACCATTGTACTGCCACCAACACACAAGTACACCACTTAAACCCATTTACAAAAATCAATCCAATTAGGGGTAGTTGGCCGTTATTGTGGCTGCGACGCCATGATAGTAGTGGCGCAAGGTGGTCTAATAGTAGCGACACCAAGTGGTCCATGGCTATCATATGACCGCGGTGTGATCGCGATTTGCTGCATGGCGTTTGACAGGTGGTCGTCTCTGGTGTAGATTGGAATTGTCACTGACCGGCGGTGAAACAATTCGAGTGTGGTAGCGGCAATTGGTAAGGGAACGAAGAGAGGGTGCAAAAGACCAGCTGATGGCGATTGTTGCTACTGTCGGCTAATCGCGGGTCATTTTGCGAGGATGGGTGAAGGTATTCGAACGGCGACTGGTCGGCGGTTAAAGAAGAAGAACCAACAACTGGCAGGTGATGATTCGTAGCCGGTTGTACACGCAGATCCGGTGGCATTCGACAAAGTATGGGCGACGACAGCAATGATCTGAAAGAGGAGTTAGCTGGCGATGGGGTGTCGGCGACAGCGCGTGTGGCCAGAAGTGAGATTTCCAAATCTGGCAGGCAGAGGCGCCGCTCTTTCCAGGGCTGGCTGCCGCTTTCATCTTCTCTACCCGTCTCCCCTCGCTGATCTCATTCATTTTTTTTGTCATTTTGTTTTTGACTCTTTGAGCTTAATTTACTTACATATATAACACTAAATACTACACATAATATTGCTCACCATAATTAACGCTAATTACTTCAGGAATTACAGTCAAAATTTTTTGATTAATATAACTCATAATGACCTTCACTAAACATCTAATTAACACCGCTCGCAAAGTCTTCACTAACAGTCTAATTTCGTCTTACTTACCATAATCGTCGCTAAGTAAAAATAACCGGGTAAACCTAGGTTCGGGGCATCACATTATCTTTCCCTTAAAGAATTTTGTCCTCCAAATTTGGTGTTCCTTGCATATCTCATCTTAATCATGTTTGATCTTAACTACCAACCAACATAACAGCTTTAGTGCTTAAATGACTAAATCTATCTAAAGAGTTCATAATCAAACTCGGATATAATTTCAAGCAACTTTATAAGTACATGCACACGAAGACCTTAAAACACAAGATGTGTGATACGCATTTAACACGCTTTAATCCATTGACAAGCCATACCTCAAAACTTTGCCTTACTAGATTAATGTTCTTAATCGTATTTGATCTCATCCCCCCATCTTCACACTTAACTTAAAACTCACTTTTACTCACCAACAAAGAATATGTCTAAGTCAATACTATCAAATTAGAACTTTCGCCAATTATAAATGCTATTCCACATTTCTTCATTTATAGAACTAAATATCTAGACCGTGAAGTCTCACTAAGTGATCAAATTTCTAGAGCATCAAGCATATTCATCAAAATCCACCATAAGACTAATTTGAGACCAGGATATTGCATCTTCTCCCCGTTAAAAGAAATTCGACCTCGAATTTCATTATATTCACAACATCCAGACACTACCTTTTTTTTTTGGTGCTATGACTCAGGTATATAGTAACCAACCCAATATCCAAGCAATGCCTAACCTCTGCAACAAAATCTATCACCGACGAATATTTAAATGTCACAATTCCAATTAAAAGTCGTAATGCTATGCTTTAACTTACCAACTCATCACTGACACTTTAACACTTGCGAAACTTCGAGAGTTCACGTAACCCTCCAAAAGTTCCAAAGTTTCTACATTATGATCCAGCTTCGACAACTAGAAAAACATTTCACTGAATCATCCTAATCCAATTTCACTCAAATGAAGTAAGTCTTCCTAATGGTATCTATAACCTTCGAAGCATAAGTCAATCACCAATAGCAACCTAAAGAAACATCACCAATAAAATTTGGATCATCACTTAGGGTTCTATAACCTAACTAGCAAAATCATTACTTAAACTCTAATATCCCATGAGCGTAATGCTCTGATAGCAGTTTTGTCACGCCCCGAACCCATGGGTAGACCAGCGAGCTAGGCACGTGACCGGCCGCAGACCCAATGGACTCCAACCGAGAGCTCTGCCAGGCCTTACTCGCCAAAACCAACATATGCTGCTGCAGAAATTAAAACTTCTCCAAAACTCTAATTACATGTTCAAGTTTTTCATTTTAATACATCACTTATACTAAAACACTTCATAACTCTGATTGTCAACAACTAAAGCTAAACTAAAATCTAAATATTTAACGACTCATTCCATGCAGTCTCCGAAGCTCCGCACCAATTTGTCTTTTCTTATGCTCCATACCATCACCTTACTTTCAACCTGAAATGATAAGTAAGGAATGAGCTTCCACGTGCTCAGTAAGTAACTAATGATTCAACTAGGTCGACCAAAGCATGCAGAAAATAACTCACTTTATATTATAGCCACATTAAGACTTCTAAAATCATAAAGTTGGTGATCATCGAATAAAACAAAATAGAGTACATGAATAAAAAACAGAAGTATGAAATCATTAGCACAAAACTCACGACAACTAGTTCAATCCAACGTTAGCTCAAATGATATGCCGCGGTCAGCATACAGGCCCCACTGACTAGGGCCTGAAATCCTTCCTACATCCGGGATAAATAATCTGTGGACGTATGGGCAAACCACAAGGACTAGTACTGTGCATCAACTTACAAGCTCCGTTGACCAGGGCCCAAAATCCAACTTTCAACCGTTGGATATGGGGCAGAGCAATCGAATAAACTAAAAACTCCCTTTGGCTCATTGTAAATGAAATCACTCATCAATTGATTGTCAACCATCCACACATGCTTTTAATAATTATCAAGATGTTCAATATTCACAATAACGTCAAATACCAAACATTTCAAATCTGAGTTCCATTTCAATTTCTAAGCAAACATCATTTACATGCTGGTCTGATTTTTTTTTAATGAGAAATAAACCACTAAAAGCTTTTTGGCAATTTAAGCCAGAGCAGTTAAAAATAATTAAAACAGTCAATGTTGATGAATACCACTTTTTAACTGTAAAAAACATATACATTATATGTAAAAATACTAGTTGAATCAAAGGGTCACTTACTTGACGCTACGCATTCCCCACATCAAAATCTTCGGAGCAGCAATCATGATGCTACATCTGGTTCAAAGAACCTTCAATGCTATTTTTTTTATCTTCACATTTCCAGCTTTACTACAACCCAAAACATCTTCAATCACGACACAACATTTCCGTTGAACATGTCTTCAAGCAAATTCAATGCCGCAGTCAACTGCCCGACCTTTACACTCCCGTCCAATATCATGCCCAGTTCACCATGTCATTCTTGGCATTTAATCACCGTTGCGGAACATGCATTAATTCACCTGTTTTAATAACCCACCAACTAACCTTGCTTTACATAGTACTTAGTAAATCTCCAAAACCCACGCTAACCATTCTCTTTTTATGTATGTATTTTACTTATACGCTTCCCTGTCCAAAATGCACAGACCTGCATAGGGTACACCTACGCCATGCATACATGCTGTACACAACACACACATACTCATCATACCATTTAGCCGCACAACTTCACTCTGTCAATTGATTTTCACCCAAGTAGCTTGTCACTTTCAAAATCCTCCAAGTACCTACAGAATGCCGAAACAACATAGACACGTAACCGTACCAATACCACCTGACCATTCCCCACCACACAGTACACGTATGCCCATCGCACTGCTACATACACATACACGGGCCTTACACAAAATCATGTTCCTCAACAGCAATATGCACGCGCACCTAACACAACAGTGTCCCACATGCACCACTGTACACCCATCATCCAACAACCACCACACCTTCACACTTGCCTAATTACATGCACTGTACCCCCACGCTATACACTCCCATTCACTCACAAACATTAATAACATACAGCATCTGCATTGCCCACTACACACACATGCATATCTCACGCACCCCCCCATATATTCACCACACAGAAAGTACTCACATTCTCTACAAAACACAGTGGCACAGCCTCCCTCACAAAAATTTCACACATAGACACCACTACAATTTAGTCCATCCCAGCCAATGCAAACACCGCCACAATACAATTCCAGTCGTCTTAAGCACCGTCATTATACCTCCACTCCATACCGCACCAAAAATCACAACAACTCCGTAAACACAAAACATCAATTTTATTCATTTTACCCACCGGTAATGCTGCCGCTAAACGACACCACTGTACTGCCAACAACACACAAGTACACCACGAAAACCCATTTACAAAAATCAATCCAACTGGGGCAGTCAGCCATCATTGTGGCTGCGATGCCATGATAGTAGCGGCGTAGGGTGGTCTAACAGTAGCGACGCCAGGTGGCCCATGGCTGTCATATGACCGTTGTGTGATGGTAATTTGTAGCATGGCATTTCACATGTGGTCGTCTCTGGTGTAGATCAAAATTGTCACTGACCGGCAATGAAACAATTTGAGAGTGTTGTGGCAATTGGTCAGTGAACGGAGAGAAGGTGCAAAAGACCGGTCGATGGCGATCGTTGCTACTGTCGGTTATCGCGGGTCATTTTGGGATGATGGGTATGGGTATTCGAATGACTGGCCGGTGATGATTCGTCGCCGGTTGTACACGCAGATTCGGTGGCATTCGACGAAGGATGGGCGACGGCAGCCGTGATCTGAAAGAGGAGTTGGCCGGCGAAGGGGCTACTAATGACAGCATGTGTGGCAGGAAGTCAGATTGCAAGGTCTGGCAGGCAGAGGTGGCGCCCGTTCCTAGGGCCTGCTGCCACTTTTATTTTCTCTACTCGTCTTTTCTCTCTAATCTCATTCATTTTTTGTCATTTTTTTTTACTCTTTTAGCTTAATTTACTTACATATATAACACTAAATACTACACATAATATTGCTCACAATAATTAACGCTAATCACTTCAGAAATTGCCGCCAAAATTCTTCGATTAATATAACTCATAATGACATTGACTGAACATCTAATTAACACTGCTCACAAGGTCTTCAGTAACAGTCTAATTTCGTCTTACTTACCACAATCATCGCTAAGTAAAAATAACCAGGTAAACCTAGGTTTGGGGCATCACATTGATTAGGTGTTCTAACTTCAGTCTAATCTTGCTCTTGCAAGAATTAACGGATGTTAGAACACTAGATCTGTATGCACCCGGAGAAACACTAGAGAACGTGTACCAAATATCCACGCATAAAACACAGAGCATGAATCAATACACTTTTTTTATAAACACTTAGCTTTTTTAAATTGTCCAAACTAGACATCCAAATGCTTATTACAAAGCATTACTTCGTAATGAGTACCTTTGAACTGAAACTAAGAATTTTTATGCATGCATGCATCTGAAAATTAGTAACATATGTAACCATTTTTCTGAAATTTTAAATTTTCGAAAAAAATAGAATCATTAGGTTAATTTGCAAGAATGTGCCATAACCAAAATGATTCACTTTCAAATTCATTGACAACGAGTTGTAACTAACTCGCTGTCAATGGACACCACAAAATAACAAGGAATATGCCTATGTGGCAGCCCACTCACGTTTCTCGGTAGAATATGGAGTTCATTCACGGAATTCATATTGTGCCACCTGTGATTTTAATGGAGTTTACAGTTTAGTTAGGGTTAAGGTTGTATATAGGCTTATCAGGGTTAACTAGCTAGGGTTTAATTGAAACCTATGATTGTGATATTGTGTCACCAGTAATTAGGGTTTAATTAGATTAATTAGCTTTAATTATGGTTAATTAGGGTTACTTTAAGATGTGTTTGGGGTTAACTAGGGTTAATTAGAAATTCCTTAGAGTTAATTAAGGTTACTTAAGGCTAAGTAGGGCTAATTGGGTTTAAGTAAGGTTAATTAGTATTAATTAGGGTTTAATCAAGAGTTAACTAGCATTAATTAAGATTTAGTTTGGGTTTATCGGGACTAATTAGGGTTAATCGGGTTTAATTGGGGTTAATTAGTTTACTTAGGGTTTAGTTAGGTTTATCGGGGTTAACCCTAATTAGGTTAACTATGGTTAATTAGGGTTTATCAGGGCTAATTAAGATTAACTTAAATAATTGGGGTTTAATTAGATTAATTAGGTTTAATTAAGAGTTAATTAGGGTTAAAGTCGAGTTTAATTAGTGTTAATTAAAGTTACCGCATGTAAAAATGTATATTAGGGTAAAATTACACTATACATTACAACAAATTAACTTCAACTAACCACAATTAGGATAAAATTAAATTCAAACTCAAACTCACATGCATAAATTTAAACTCAAACTCATAATTAAGCACATTATATTAAATTTAAATCACATGCATTAAACCACATACATTGAACCACAATTAGGATAAGGTGGACATACCGGCAGTGGAGGTGGTGTGGCGGCAGTGGTGGCGCGGCAGTGGATGCCCACAGGAGCTGTAGAGGGGCACGACGTCGTGGGGGGCTGTCGTTTGGGGGGGGGGAGGGGCATTGCCGGAGGGAGGGCAGGGTGGTCGCCGGAGGAAAAA
Organism: Escallonia herrerae; assembly: GCA_033070095.1. Classification (NCBI taxonomy): domain Eukaryota; kingdom Viridiplantae; phylum Streptophyta; class Magnoliopsida; order Escalloniales; family Escalloniaceae; genus Escallonia; species Escallonia herrerae. The sequence goes on along the minus strand of JAVXUP010001910.1, from coordinate 13,471 downwards.
ATTGCCGATGAGTGAAAAAAGAGAGAAAAATAGGGAGAGAGAAAGGAAGGGAAATGAAGTTTTTATAATAGGACTTTTAGCGACGGATGTAACCCGTCGTTAAAAGTCCGTTGCTTAAAGTCAGCTTTTAGTGACGGATATTCTAGTGACGAAAGATTCGGTCTCTAAAGGCTAATTTTAGCGACATAATATTTAGCGATGAAGAGCTTCAGTAGCTAAAAACGTTTCTACAAATTTTTAAAAAGGTGGTTGAAAATAAGAAAAATTTTAAAATAGTTTAGCGAATCGTCAATAGAAATCCGTTGGTGAAGGTTTTCACCGACGGGTGACTCTGTCGGTAAAACATTTTATCGATGGATGTTCCTGTCACTGAAAAGGCCTTTTAGTAACAGATTTTTCTTGTAGTGTGAATATCTAATGTGTGTGTGTGTGTGTGTGTGTGTGTGTGTGTTGTGCTTGTAAAAGTCTTTACTGACTCTCGTGAAATTTAATAATACATTTTTATGCTTTTTAAGTGCACTCTGTTTTTGCCTATTATTTTACTAATAATTTTTTTTGATAAATTCGATATGTTTTTTGGACCTTCCGAAAAAAAAATCCTGATCCTCCACTGAGTTCATATAAAAAAAGAATGTAAGTTAGGCCAGAGGACATAGGATGGGACATCAATGTTGTCGGCCTTTTGCTAAAATATTGCCAAGATCATGTTTTTCACCATCTATTATACCCATTCGATTCGGTTGTTATGGTCTCTATTCAGAAACGTTTTTTTTACTACAACACGAGTAATACAAAGGATCTGCAATTTTTTTTGTGGTAATAGATGATGGTCGGTGTAATTTTTCATGAACATTGATAGTTTTTATTTTTTTTCACCCTTACATACTTGTTCACGGATCAATTGTTGTTAAAAAGCATAGTGTGTTGTCTGATGTATCTTTTAGTGACAAATGAAAATTTGACACCAATGATATATTGTTGAAATAGACGTTTTCAAAATCTTTATCTTTCGGGGGACGGAATTCTTTCCTTCTTACTCAAGTGGTGAATATTGCAGAAGAAAGCAAAACACTCAGAATCTTTGTGTCTTTGAAACACATCTACACAGAATCCTGATCTCAATGGGCTCCGAGGAAACGGGCATAGTAATTGCCACTTATTGCTTCTCTGTACTCTTACCTGTACAGCAAGTGCCATCAATCGGTTTACGTAAACTCGGATGATGATCGATCTGTTCTTGTCTAGTATTAATTATCCAAAATACAACTCAATTTTTTTCTAAATTGCACCAGTACCAAATTAAATGGCTTTGTTATGTTGCACCAAGCGCCCAACTGTCGCTAACTAGCACCGTAAAGCATTAGTTTAACATCATTGGCGCTCTAAGAATTATGTTCGTCTAAGACATTAACGTGACACATGTAAAAAAGTTTCATGCCAGCACTTCAAAGTGTTCATTGGCTGTAAATTAGGTAATGTTATATGGATTTTTCAAAATACGTGAAATATTTGTATCGGACACTCGACACTTTATTATGGATATATGATACATGTCTGAAACATCTCATAACATATGCTACTAAGGACACTATATTATAGTGTTTCTCTTAGTTCATTATTACTTTGAGATGATATTAGTTTTAGATTAATACAGTATGCATATCATAAAATACTGTGTAAACTAAGGGATAATTAAGAAACAAGAATGGTTAGGAATATTTCGTTGTGTCCCCGTATCTTGAATTTTAAGAAATAGACGAATCTGACACTTGAACACTTATCCGACTCGGACACTCGTACTGAGTCAATGTAACATAGAATATGATGCTAGTTGAAGTTGGATTTAGTCTCATCAGGTACTTTGGTGTAATTAGTTTGTCCTCTTAACACCCATCTCCATATCATTTTGATTAGTTTTATTTTTGTATTTTCAAAAACATTTACATTTGCTTACCACTCTGTAATCCACAGTCAATCTAATCACCAACTACTTTGAATTGGATTAGATTCACTACGGTCTTTTTGACATATAATTTTGCGGAAGAGTGGTATTCAATCATCATAGCCTTGGTTGAAAATGGGCCAGAGTATGCATAACTTTCACTTCTTTGCGTTGGGGTCGTGTGTGTGTGTGTGTGTGTGAGAGAGAGAGAGAGAGAGAGAGAGAGGGAGGGAGGGAGGGAGGGAGGGAGGAGAGAGAGAGAGAGAGAGAGAGAGAGGATACTTCACACATGACCTAGAAGAGCAAGACCACTTGTATCTGCTCTCCAAAGTACTGAACGTATATAGCTAGCTATTGCAGGAAAAGAAACACTCAACTTAATATATATGTTGTACACACGCAAAGCCAATAAGAGCAACACCTCCCTGCTATATATACACAACAGAGACATAATACAGCTAGCCCATATCTTACTTAAGGTATACCAATGATGGGAACAAAAGGAATATAGTAGCTAGTTGGTGCAAGTCCCCACTCCCTTGGTATAGGCAGATCAACGGTCTTGGAAGAGCCGATCTTCGTTTTTTTGGCTACACAACTCCCATCCTTTCGTGACAGTGGGCATGATGTGTAGAATTTTAGAGGTTCCACTACGGTGTAGGAGGCAGTTTCATGTAGCCTGAAAATCTTGGAGACCATGTTCTTCTTTAAAACGTATAGCTGTTTTGGACCGCCTACGATTGTGGTTTCACAGTGTTCATACCCTATTCTGGTCGCACCCCAAGACCCGCCAAGGGACCCACTTTGCACGACACATCACCCAGTCAGCGGTCAACTTTTCAACGCTCGAGGGCCGGTCAAAGCAACGCATGCTCAAGTCACGTGAACCATTCGTGAAGCGACTTCGGCGTGCCTTCCACCCCAAGGGGTCGGCCACCCCAAGGGGTCGGCCTCCCCAAGGGTCGGCCTCCCTCGGGGGGTCGGCCCCCTGGGGGTCGGCCTCCCTCTAGGGTCGGCCACCCTGGGGGGTCGGCCACCCCATGGGGGTCGGCCTCCCTCTAGGGTCGGCCACCCCATGGGGGTCGGCCACCTGCCTTGAACACCGACGCCGTCACCTTTGACCCCACCCCATTGTCACGACGACCGTCGCTCGCGGCCGCACTCCGCCATAGTCGCGACAACCGTCGCTCTCGGCCGTGCCCCTTCGTCGCGATGACCGTCGCCCGTAGTCTCGATGACCGTCACTTGTGGCCGCTCTGTCGCCATGACAACCGTCGCTCACGGTCGCGCGCCATCCACGCAACGACCCTCGTCGCTCGGAGATCACTCTGCGACCCTCGTCGCCCGCACTCAACCGCGCCCCATGCGCTGCAATCATGTTATATGCTTACGGGATAGGCTACTCCTCCAGGACACTATCTCCGCCAGGGTGCCTGCGTGACTAGCCTACGTGCTCTGGCACTGGGGGCTCGCGTCGGCACCCCTAAGGACTATGACCCCCGGGTCACTCGGAGACGGGAGCAGGTCTTCGGAAGGGCATCTTGCCTAGTCCACCTGGCAGCTGGGCGTCGGGTCTTCCCCGCCGCTGCCAGACCTGTGGGATTCAGTAAGGGCTTGGACTGGAGGCTGGGGCAACGGGCTACTCTGACCATGCTACCGCGGCATGATCAGTCTCCTCAGACAGGCAGAGAGGTGTTGCAAGGGCAGGGCAGCACGAACTTAGGAACCGGCAGTCCAACGAAGGGTCAGTGCGTTGGCCCCCTGGTGACGTGTCGTTCCCAGGGGGCGACACATGTCAACTTATGACACATGCACATTTTTGCCTATAAATAGTGGACTTTGGAGCTTTTTCAAGGATCTTGTTCTCATTTGGACTTTTCACTTTCTCTCTCTAAAGGAAACATTCTCTCTGGAATTCTAGTGAGAGAAATATACTTGAACTCCCGTCTACGGACCCTGGACGCCATACCCTCATTACGGACTGCAGACTGTCGGTCCTGTTCATCGTCACCTTGCCTGCGCAGCACTGCCACCCCTCACGACCTGTCTGGGGAGCCTTGTCCTCGGCCCTTGCGCCGTCCTTGCTGTCTCCCACGTTGCCTACCTGGAAGCCAACTCAGACCGCATCCTTTGTGGCACCTCCACGTATCATCGAACCATTTCCGGCACCATCATTTTGGCGACTCCGCTGGGGAGGTGAGCATCGTATTGCGGTTTGCATACCTTCCGGACTTAGGCATTATGCCTGTGCAACGGAGAGCTACTAGGGCGACCAGCCAAGGACCCAACCCCGCCCTGCAAGAACACCACCTCGGTGATCAGGAGGAGACTAGCGCCGCGCGGCTCCGAGACCAGCTGCCGACCACTACCCCCGACGTACAAGTGCTCGTAAATGCAGCCATCCAGCAACTCACTCCGACCATCACCACGCTGCAAGATTCACAGACCGCTCTACTAGCCGCCATTATGGACATGCAAAAATCCATACAAGCCCTGTCCTCACAGCAGGCCGCTCCGTCAATCCAGCCTTCAGGACCGGGGCCAGCTTTTGACATCGCCCCGGCCCCAGTGTCGCGACTACCGCCGCCTTGGACATCTAGACCCTTGGCGGTAGGGCTCGCAACACCGTCGCTGCCGGTAGCCGACATATCTCCTTCTGCAGTGCCGCCCCGCAAGCTACACACGGATCTCGGGCCAGTCTTGCAGCAGATTCCCCCCGCTGTCACACCATCTCATCTGACGCCGGCAAGAAGCTCCTCCGAAACGCATGACTCCATTGAGATGGAACCTAATCCCTATCCAGTTGAGCAACACCAAACCCCCGGCCAAGTGATGGGCATGTCTCGCCAACCCACACTTGCCCTTGCACAGCTGCCCCTGCCAGCACCTGCACCATACCAACCCTCCCATGTCCCCGTTCATCAAGCCGTGCCATCTGGGGGCTCGGGGGCTCGCGACGCACCAGGCGGTCATCACCCCTTGACCGGCAATGAGGCACCATCCTCCAACTATGTCACTCAGTCAGATTTGGAGGCCCTTGTCCGTCGCCTGTCGAGGAATTCCGAGCCGGACTCCTCAACCCGTCTAACCGGACACGCCCCGTACGCTAATGATATCGCCATCGCACCCTACCCCATCAAGTACAAGCAACCAAACTTTGTGCTCTTCAACGGACGTGAGGGAAACGCCCGTGAGCATCTAACAAGGTTTGCAGGCTCCTTGGAGCAGTATGGTACAGGAAGCAGCTTGAAGTTGAGAGAATTCCACAAGTCCCTTACGGGCTTGGCTTACACTTGGTATCACCAGATCCCCGCAGGGACCGTCCACACCTGGGGCGACATGGTCCAGCTGTTCTTAGACAAATTTCATTACGAGACCGAGCGCGTGACTATCGTTGATATTGCTGGCATTCGCCAGAACCAGGGGGAAGACTTGAATAAGTATGTGCATCGTTTTCATCTTAAGTGCCTTGAGTGCACAGATTTCAGCAAAGACGAAACGTTGGTTCCCATATGCATCAAAAATATGATTGACGTCTACCGAGTGCATATCGAGAACCTACAGTTAAGGTCATGGGGACACCTCAAGGAGGCAGCCCGACGAACTTACGAGACAGTTGGTCCTGTCAAGTCATGGAAGCCTCGACCGCAAAGTACGCTGTTGGCCTCAGCTGATGCACCTATCACTCAACGTAGCAACGACAACAACAACTATGCAGGCTTCAAGCGTCAGCTTCCAGATGTGAACCAAGGCTCCGACAAGCGAAGGCAACAAAGACCCGCCCCTAACTATCCCTGTGACCTGAATACAGTGAAGGAACTCTTGGCCGAATGGGTGGCGCATGACAAAAATTTCCAACTGCCACCAATGCGGACCAATATCACAGACGAAGAAAAGGCCAGGCCCACCTACTGTCCTTTCCATCGAGCCATTGGCCATCCGCTCAAAGATTGCAATGCACTGCGAACCATCTTTGCAAGGAAGGTAGCGTCGGGCGACCTGCAGCTACGGAAAAATAACGATGTGCGCAAAGATCCCTACCCACCGCATCGCAACAGTAGGGGGCACCAGGCCCTTATGGCTGTCACTGACCATGTCGAGCCTGTAATCCACGAAGCCCCGGCAGAGCCCACACTGACCCTCGTGCCTCCTCCAGCTAAGCAGTCGATGCCTCCCCAACGACAGATGACGAAGATCAAAAGTTTTTTTGATGAAATGGGGTTTTCACCCGCCGCCCGGACTTACCTTTCCAATTGCCTGCTCGAGGTCACCACCGGCCTCGGTTCCGAATGCTTCGCCGCCCAGGCTGAATTACGTCACATCCCCTCTACAGCCTTAGTCTTCTCGGATGAAGACTCTCCGCCGATCGAGCATCACAATCGGCCGCTGTTTTTAGAGTGTACTGTTAATGGCACGGGCTTCCGTCGTGCCTTGGTTGATTGCGGCGCCTCGATCAACATCATACCCCTCATCACCCTGCAACAGGCCGGCATTCCCCCAAGGAAAATCATCCGTGACCCCGTCAATATTACCGGCTTTGGACAGGGTCCTCAGTCGACCCTCGGCCATATCACCATCGACCTCATGGTCGGAACTGTCCGTCGCGACACTACTTTTCACGTAATAGACAGCGAGTCTGCCTTTCACCTCCTGCTCGGGAGACCATGGATCCACGACAACAAGGCCGTTCCCTCAACATACCATCAATGTGTGAAGCTGGTCGCCGGTTCTACGGGACATGAGGTAGCAATGACAATCCCTGCAACCAAAGCCCCCTTTGAATGCGCCGAGTCTTATTTCGCCGAGGCCTCCTTCTTCACTAATTTCGCCGAGGATGGGGAGAATGCTACTCATGTACATTCTACCAGGCTGCCGACCTGGGATGAGCTGTGCGGGGACAAGCTTCCCAAGGACAAAACCGGGAGAAGTAACAAGAATAATGGGTCAACCCCACCGCTTCCGCCTGCTGCCACGACCAATTCCCCCCTTCTTCCCCCAAGTCCAAGAAGCAAAAGGCTGAGCCGGCCTTTCGACGTATCGTCAAGGACGGCAAGATCATCTATCAATTATGACGGTATGCAGGGGCTCCAGGCGGTCCCTCCTCAGACCCCCTCGACCCCGACCCCCTTGGAGAGACTGAATGGTGCCGCACGGCCGAGCATTGCCAGCCAGATCCTGACCTCACCCCCGGCGCGGCACCACCTTGCTATGAGGATGGCCCTCGACCTCAGGCTGAAGATATTGAAGAAATCAACCTGGCCGACCCGGGCGAAGAACCGCGGCACACCTACATTGGCACAAAACTCGCCCCCGGCCGAAGAGAGGAATTGGTTTCCCTCCTACACGAGTATCGTGATGTCTTAGCATGGAGCTACAATGAGATGCCCGGACTGGATCCTGCCTTAGTCACACACCATCTCAACATTGCTACCGGATCTATCCCTAGCCGACAGCACCCGCGGACATTCCGCCCCGAGCTCGAATTGAAAATCAAGCAAGAGATTGAACGCCTCCTGCGCGCAGGCTTCATCGAACCTATCACTCACCCTATTTGGCTGGCTAATGTCGTCCCTGTACAAAAGAAGAATGGCCAAGTCCGCGTCTGTATCGACTTTCGGGACTTGAATAGGGCGTGCCCCAAGGACGAGTTTCCACTACCCAATATCGACATGCTCACGGAGGCCGCCGCCGGATATGAAACTTTATCTTTCATGGATGGGTTCGCAGGTTATAATCAGATTCGCATGAACCCCGACGACAGCGCCAAGACAGCCTTCCGCACTCCTATGGGTAATTTTTGTTGGAAAGTTATGCCTTTCGGCCTCAAGAATGCGGGAGCTACGTATCAAAGGGCTATGACAGCAATATTCCATGACATGATACACCATACTGTGGAAGACTATGTCGACGATCTTATTATCAAATCCAGGAAGGAAAGTGATCACCTCACCGACCTTCAAGCGGTCTTTGATCGTTGCCGCCAGTATAACATGCGGATGAATCCATTGAAATGTGCCTTCGGAGTCTCCTCCGGCAAGTTCCTCGGGTTCTTGGTCAGTCGACAGGGCATCGACGTTGACCCCTCGAAAGCAGCCTCCATCCAAGAAATGCCCCCCCCAAGAACACAAAGCAACTGAAGAGCTTCCTCGGCAAGGTCTCTTACCTCCGACGCTTCATACCCGCACTGGCCGAGCTCATTACGCCATTTCAACACTTGACGCGTAAAAGCGCACCGTGGAATTGGGGCGCGCCCCAACGGCAAGCATTTGAACAGATTAAGGCGGTCCTCATGTCACCGCAAACCATGGTCGTACCACAACGAGGCATCCCACTCCTACTCTACCTGACTTCCACACCCAGATCCATCGGGGCTTTGCTTGCCCAAGAAGTCGAAGGTGTCGAGCGTCCTGTTTATTACCTCAGTAGAGTGATCAGAGGGCCCGAAGCCAACTACTCCGAGCTCGAGAAACACTGTCTAGCCTTGGTGTACGCCTCACAAAAGTTCAGACATTACTTTCTAGCGCATCAGATCACACTCGTCACCAAGGCTGACCCGCTCCGTTACATGCTTACACGTCCCGCCCTGTCTGGCCGACTCACACGGTGGTTGCTGCTGTTGGCCGAATTCGGTTTATCTATCAAGAATCCTACAGCTCTGCGGAGCCAAGCACTCGCAGACCTCCTGGCCTTCTTCCCACGCCAACAATGTGAACCGATATCGGATCAACTGCCGGGGGAGGAGACAGCCCTCATCACCGACATCGATGGACTGTGGACGCTTGAATTCGACGGCTCTGCCACTAGCAAAGGCCCCAATGGCACGCCCCTCCGGCAAGGGGGTGCCGGCATAGTCTTGCGGGCACCAGACGGTGTTACCACTTCATTATCCTTCAAACTTGCATTCCCGGTGTCTAACAACGAAGCTGAATACGAGGCACTTGTCATTGGCCTCATGATCGCCGTCAGTATGGGGGCTAAGGCGCTGTGTGTGAAAGGAGATTCAAATCTGGTCATGAAGCAGGCGGACGGGGAGTTCGCGGTCAAAGAACCAGCCTTGGCACCTTATCGTGCCTTGGTGCAACACTTGGAAGGAAGACTCGGTCATGTCCAGTATGAACATCACAATAGGTGCCACAACAGACATGCGGACTGCTTGGCCACGATCGCGTCAAAGATAGAGGTCGATGGTGAACAACGGATGCTAACCATCGTCAAGAGAATGGAACCATGCACAGCACTGAACCTAGTCCCGAGGGACGTTACTGCGGACGATTGGAGGCAACCTATCATCGACAAACTTAAAGCGCCATCTCTTGCTCATGCCTCCACCCTTACAGACTTTTCAATGATGGGAGATGTCTTATACAGGCGGTGTCCCGGAGGCACTCTAGCAAGATGTTTGGCACCGGAAGAGGCAAAACACAAATTACAGCTCGGCCACCAGAAGTGTTGTGGCCTCGACGGTCCCCCTCTGTATCGTCGCCTCCAGCGTATGGGATTATATTGGCCATCCATGGCCAAGGACGCCTCGGATATACAAAAGGATTGTCCCGAGTGCCTGTATGCACCCGACGGTGCCGAAGCTCTTGTCATTGACATCGAGGGTGACTGGCGCCAGCCTTTCATCCAGTATCTATCCCACGGGATTCTACCACCTGACCGCGGCTCAGCACGATCCATCAAGCGCAAGGCAGTCAGGTATTTTGTGACGGAAGGCGAGTTATTTCGCAAGGGATTTTCGGGACGCACCCTGCGATGCTTGCAAGGTGCCCAAGTGGTCAAAGTCATTAACGAAGTACACAATGGTGATTGTGGTGAACATCAAGGCTCCCAGAAGCTGTATGCAGAATTACTAAGATTGGGGTATTATTGGCCGACTATGGAATCCGACTCCATCTCGCATGTCCGACGCTGCCAACCCTGCCAGCGGCACGCCGACAGGATACACTCGCCAGCATCCGACTTGCACATGATCTCAGCACCTTGGCCATTTCATTCTTGGGCCCTCGACCTCATCGGCCCCATCCACCCGCCGTCCAGAAGCCATTCATGGATCATGGTTGCTACTGAACGCTTTACGAAGTGGGTTGAAGCCGTACCTCTGCGGAGAGCCACGGGAGGTGCCGTTTCCAACTTCTTACGCGACGTCATCTGTCGTTTCGGCATCCCTCGATGTATTATATCTGACAATGGCACCCCATTCATTAACCGAGAGGTTCGGACTCTCATGGAAAGGTACAACATCAGCCATGCCACATCAACTCCCTATTACCCGCAAGGTAATGGTCAAGCTGAAGCGTCCAACAAGACTTTGCTACGAGTATTATCGCGAATGGTGCATGACGCCGACCGGTCGTGGTCCGAACAACTGAATCTGGCACTCTGGGCCTACAGAACATCCATGCACACAGCGACAAAGGCCACGCCTTCTCTCTCGTCTACGGGGACGAGTGTGTGGTACCTGCCGAGATCGCAGAACCATCGGCTCGACTTTCCCTAAGCAGCAGTCTCGGAGATGAAGAAGCCCGGCTCGCGGCACTTGACGGCCTCGACGAACGACGAGCCACGGCCCTGCGCCGCATGAAGAAGTATCATGAGCAGCTTACGAAAGCTTATGGGAAGACCGTCAAGCCACGTTCGTTTATCGAGGGCGACCTTGTTCTTCAAGCTGCCAAGCATGTGCGGGCCAACATGTCAGCTCCTAAATTCACGCCAAACTGGGAGGGCCCTTTCACGGTGCACGAAGCCCGCACTAATGGCTCGTACCTCCTGCTCAACCACGACGACGGTCAGGTCTCGGCCCCCATCAACGGCCGCTACCTGAAGAAGTATTATGTGTAGTCGCGTCATAGAACGCGCCCTCGTAGCATTTTTGTACATGCGACATTGCTTGCAGACTTGTATTTTTTTGTTGATCTGTGTAGCGTTCTACACTAGTCGTGTAACGGTGTTTTGTACCGCGTCCTATCAATACAAAGTCATGCTGTTACCTCAACTTCTGCCCAGCTGGCACTCATTCTCAACCTATGCTTCCTAAGTCACTTTCTACGAGCGGGAATGGGAGAGCATTCACAAGTAACCGAAACAAGCAAGACATTCAAAAAAAAAGAGAGAAGAAAGAAGAGAGCAACCGAACATAACATACAATAAGCCGAGACCATCAAAAATATGTACATATACATCAAACGTTTACTAGCCGTCGTTAAGCACTACAACTACGGCAAAGTAACGTACAAGCTAGGAAAGTCTAGACAACAGCGATGCAACTGGGTGGGAGCTGAATGCCTGAAGTACCTCCCGCTCCGCTTGTACCTCTGACCATCCAGCATCAAGCTCGGCCTGTCGCCCTAACCGCTCTGACTCCGCCCGTCCACCTCACCTCGCCGCCTCTGTAGATCGGACAACTGCCTCTGCAAATCGACAAGCTGTCTCTCTATCTCTGCCACCTGCATGTCAATCCCGGCCAACTCTGCCGTGATCTCTGACCGCTCTGCCTCTAATCCTGTGCGGCGCCGCTCCAGCAACATCTCCCGCATAACCACGACTGCACGCCTCTCATCCATATCGTGGCTGACGCTCCTCGATCTAAAGAAATCTGCTAGCCAGTCCAGCTGCATACCTAGCGATGTGAACGGAGCGAACTCTGAAAGCGACCGAGCAACGAACTCTGCAGTCCAACCCGACGACGGCACACTGGCGAACGGCAGCAACCACTCCATAAACCCTGCAGACACCCACATCCGTAGTACTGGGTTCTCTACCACCACGCTCTCGAATGTCTGCGGGAACGCTGCCTTCACCAGTTCTAACCGGCGCACAGTCTCCGCCGGTAGCTGGAGGCCCCCCCAAGCTGCCACATCCACCTGACCGCTCGAGGATCCTCTACTCATATCTCCGACTGTCGCGCCACTGCCGCCCGCTGCAGAAATCTCCGACATCCCACCCGCCCTCTGCGCCCCAATCGTGGCTGAGTGCATCGCCAGAAGAGTAGCTCCGACCTCAACCACGGACTCCGGCAATGTGTCATGCCGTCGCACCACCACGGCCTGAACCGGTGTCTCTCGCTCACGAATCGAGGCAGCAACAACAGACTCAGGCTCCGCCATTTCGCCACCATCACCTCCCACAACCTGCGTCTCCATGCCTGTCCACCAGTCCTCGTCAATGTCGAACATCACCGTATCGCTCCCCTCTCCGCCGTATAGTGCCCCCACCGTTTCCTCAGTAGCAGGCAATGGGCTCACCCTCCTCGGCACACTGGCCGTCAATAGCTCAACGGCCTCGGTCTCGTCACTGTCAACTAATCTGCCGGCCTCGGCTGCCATAGCCTCCTCGCCTGCGATCTCAGTCTCGGCCTCGCTCCCCCCCGCGACCGCCTCTTCCTCGTCCCCCTGGCAAAACCGCTGTCAGTTCACAGATTATGAGCAATATGCAAACCATATTTATACGACAAAAAGAAAGGACAGAAGCAAACCTCAGAGTCTAGCTCCTCTAATACGTCGCGCGGCCTCTTCGCCCCTGATAGGTGTGGGGCTGAGGTACCAGCACTAGCCTGACGAGCTGTCTCCATCATCCCCACTCGCAATGCCGACAAGGGCCCCTTGCCGGCCCCCGGCACCCTCGGCACCTCGGCAATAGGCTCCTCCCCACGGTCCTCCCCGGGAGCCGCGTCCCCCAACTCTACGGCATCCTCCTCCGCCTCCCTCTCCGAGCTCGGAACAGAACTCCCGGTCACCAGTGACAGCATCCCGCACTGCCTCGCGACTGTGGCCGATATCAAACTCAGGGCTCGGTCACATGCGAACACATCTACCTGTCGACGTGTGCCTGACGGCTGTGCCAGCCATCCGGCCCAGCTCCCTCGCAGTCGCTCCCACCAATGCGCATAATCCGCGGTCACCGCCCCTGCCACCTCTGTCCCTGGCTGCCTCCACTCTGTCGTCGGTGCCGGCCACTCGCGGGCTCTGTCATATAGTGTATACCCAAAAGCCGTCGCCACACTCCACGGGCTGTCATAACCGCATGGGGGCTCTAGATCGTACCCGAACGCCAACGACAGACGGTCCGGGCAATACCTCGCCACATAATAGCAGCACTCGGCGGGCTTCCCGCCATCATCTGTCAATACCGGAAGCCAGCCGGAAAATACGCGACCAATAGCGCCAGCTGTCCTGGCGCTAGCTCGCCTCTCCGGCTCAGATCTGTCGTCACCTCCTGCACGTGCAGCCAGGGCGGCGTACCATATGACGCATGCATCTCCATATAGGGCCGTCGCTCACATTCCCCCCGTTTGTCTAGAATCTGTGCCAACGGGCACCCCGGCCTCCTGATGCCTGCCCAAGCAAAAGCCCGAGACCCGCTACACCACAACGCCACCTGCCGCGACCTGCCTGGACGGGTCACTGTCCCCATCGTCGGTGACGGGTGTGCGAGTGGGTATCCGTCAGGACGGTACCCTGGAAAGCACTCGTACAGGTACCTCTGCAAAAACATCCAGTCCACGTATGTCGCCACCTGATACCGACCATA